>LR778273.1:51609847-51624847 GCA_902810595.1 Coregonus sp. 'balchen' | reverse complement strand
TAATATCCAGGCTAAACCTGGTAACCCCTAGTATCATCCAGGCTAAACCTGGTAACCCCTAGTAACATCCAGGCTAAACCTAGTAACCCCTAGGAATATCCAGGCTAAATCTGGTAACCCCTAGTAACGTCCAGGCTAAATCTGGTAACCCCTAGTAACGTCCAGGCTAAATCTGGTAACCCCTAGTAACGTCCAGGCTTAATCTGGTAACCCCTAGTAATGTCCAGGCTTAATCTGGTAACCCCTAGTAACGTCCAGGCTTAATCTGGTAACCCCTAGTAACGTCCAGGCTTAATCTGGTAACCCCTAATAATGCCCAGGCTAAACTTGTGTGTGTGTGTGTGTGTGTGTGTGTGTGTGTGTGTGTGTGTGTGTGTGTGTGTGTGTGTGTGTGTGTGTGTGTGTGTGTGTGTGTGTGTGTGTGTGTGTGTGTGTGTGTGTGTGTGTGTGTGTGTGTGTGTGTGTGTGTGTGTGTGTTCTAGAAAGGCTCCAGATTCTGGCCAATAAAGAAATGGAAATTCCAGTTGTAATACTCTTGGCTGTGAGGACAGCTTTTCAGTCAAGTTGTATTACTGTATTTAAAGTACTACCTAAGTCGTTTTTTGGGGTATCTGTACTTTACTTTACTATTTATATTTTTGACAACTTTTACTTTTACTTCACTACATTCCTAAAGAAAATAAGGTACTTTTTACTCCGTACATTTTCTCTGACATACAAAAGTACTTGTTACATTTCAAATGCTTAGCAGGACAGGGAAATGGTCCAATTCACGCACTTATCAAGAGAACATGCCTGGTCCTACTGCCTCTGATCTGGCGGACTCACTAAACAGACATGCTTCGCTTGTAAATAATCTCTGAATGTTGGAGTGTGCCCCTGGCTATCCATACATTTTAAAACAAGAAAATCATGCCATCTGGTTTGCTTCATATAAGGAATGTGAAATGATTTATACTTTTACTTTTGATACTTAAGTATAATTTAGTAATTACATTTACTTTTGATACTTAAGTATATTTAAAACCAAATACTTAGACTTTTACTCAAGTAGAATTTTACTGGGTGACTTTCACTTTTACTTGAGTCATTTTCTATTAAGGTATCTTTACTTTCACTCAAGTATGACAATTGGGTACGTTTCCCGCCACTGTCAGGTAGTATACACCAAAGCCAGAATGCATGCAATGTCTGCAGTGTCACCATGGGGTTCTTCCATTCCTTTGCTTTAATACATTCAGGTAAGAAACAGATGGAGCTAAATATCTTCTGGGATTTAAAAGTGGGGGTTTTGCCACAACACAGTGTTACACTGTGTTCATGGAAAGAACTACGTTTCTTTTTATCGATAAGGGTAGCCCACCATGGCTTGGCGCTGTTTACAGTCATTACAGTGGGAAGTGTCCCATCCCTCTCCCTAATTACCAAGGGGGACAAACTACTTACAGAGAGAAGCCCTCTGAGTGGTTGAAACCCCTGTCAATCACTTGGTGGTCCTGCAGAGTTCGTTGAGGAACCCATAGTCAAACCAGAAGTCGGGAAGTCACATTTCATCGATGCGTCAAAGCCTGGGGCCGATCAACTGAAGAGGGAACTATAATCATAACTTCATTAACCAGAGTTAAATAATAACTTTACTGTTTTCCGTGACGGCTGTGATCTATATGGTACTTCATTCTTTCCTTAAAAATGTTTAATTTTGGCGTAAAATGTCGGTTATACATGACCGGATAACTTGTTGACCGTTTGGCGTCTGAGGACAGTTTTGATGTGTTTTTACAAGCTCATGTCTTGAAAATGTAAAATGTGCTCTTTCTACAGCTTGAACAATTTCAAAGACAAAACAAGTGAAATTGGTGTTCGTCAACGGTACAGTTTGGAATTATAGTTCGACATGTTGGCAAGAAGCATGCTGTCGGGATGGTGCTGATGCTGATGCGAGGAACATGTTTGAGAGTCCGGGAGGTAGACAGCTGGATGATGCCGCTGCCGTAACCGGGATTAGATAGAGAACAGGACTTGACTTTACTAGAAGGGATGCCAGACACCCAACGTGCGTGAGACCATTCTCTCCCCGTTTACCTGGTGGTAATACCAACTAACCAAAGCGATGGCGTCCGAGGTGGTCAGCGGACTGATCTTCAGATTGCTTCTACCGATATGTTTAGCAACAGGTACGTTTTACGCATAAAAAGGGTACGGCATCTCTTGCGCATCTAATGCGGCATCCATGAAAACAGTTCCCCAAAAAACTTCACAGGCATTGCAGATGACAGCCTACAACAATACATTATTTTTATTCTGTTTATTGCCCTAATAATAAGAGTTGTCATACTTTTATGAAATAATTAAAATATAGATATATTTAAAAAAAACATTACAGTATGTTACTGGGTGACTTTCACTTTTACTTGAGTCATTTTCTATTAAGGTATCTTTACTTTCACTCAAGTATGACAATTGGGTACTTTTCCCACCACTGTCAGGTAGTATGGGCCAAAATTCACCCAACTTATTGTGGGAAGCTTGTGGAAGGCTACCCGAAACGTTTGACCCAAGTTAAACAATTTAAAGGCAATGCTACCAAATACTAATTGAGTGTATGTAAACTTCTGACCCACTGGGAATGTGATGAATGAAATAAAAGCTGAAATAAATCATTCTCTCTACTATTATTCTGACATTTCACATTCTTAAAATAAAGTGGTGATCCTAACTGACCTAAGACAGGGAATTTTTACTAGGATTAAATGTCAGGAATTGTGAAAAACTGAGTCTAAATGTACTTGGCTAAGGTGTATGTAAACTTCCGACTTCAACTGTAATATCTATTGTTTACAGGAAACTCAGTCAACAATTCTAGATGAAGTTGTGTGGAAAAAGGAAGGGGGGGGGGGGGGGGGGGGGGCGAAATATGCTTCTCCCATTGGCAAAGAAACTCAAAAGGGGTGATGATATTAATTAACAGTAATTTCGATCCAAATGTGCAGATTTTCCAAACAGATCCGCAAGGTAGATGGATGATTTTAAATATGTTATTGGACCATAAACAGATATGGCTCATTAACCTTTACGGACCAAATAATGATGATCCACACTTCTTTGACAATACAGTGGCTTGCGAAAGTATTCACCCCCCTTGGCATTTTCCCTATTTTGTTGCCTTACAACCTGGAATGAAAATTGATTTTTGGGGGGTTTGTATCATTTGATTTACACAACATGCCTACTACTTTGAAGATGCTAAATATTTTTTATTGTGAAACAAACAAGAAATAAGACAAAAAAAACAGAAAACTTCAGCGCGCATAACTATTCACCCCCCCAAAGTCAATACTTTGTAGAGCCACCTTTTGCAGCAATTACAGCTGCAAGTCTCTTGGGGAATGTCTCTATAAGCTTGGCACATCTAGCCACTGGGATTTTTGCCCATTCTTCAAGGCAAAACTGCTCCAGCTCCTTCAAGTTGGATGGGTTCCGCTGGTGTACAGCAATCTTTAAGTCATACCACAGATTCTCAATTGGATTGAGGTCTGGGCTTTGACTAGGCCATTCCAAGACATTTAAATGTTTCCCCTTAAACCACTCAAGTGTTGCTTTAGCAGTATGCTTAGGGTCATTGTCCTGCTGGAAGGTGAACCTCCGTCCCAGTCTCAAATCTCTGGAAGAATGAAACAGGTTTCCCTCAAGAATTTCCCTGTATTTAGCGCCATCCATCATTCCTTCAATTCTGACCAGTTTCCCAGTCCCTGCCGATGAAAAACATCCCCACGGCATGATGCTGCCACCACCATGGTGTTCTCGGGGTGAAGAGAAGTGTTGGGTTTGCGCCAGACATAGCGTTTTCCTTGATGGCCAAAAAGCTCAATTTTAGTCTCATCTGACCAGAGTACCTTCTTCCATATGTTTGGGGAGTCTCCCACATGGCTTTTGGTGAACACCAAACGTTTGCTTATTTTCTTCTTTAAGCAATGGCTTTTTTCTGGCCACTCTTCCGTAAAGCCCAGTTCTGTGGAGTATACAGCTTAAAGTGGTCCTATGGACAGATACTCCAATCTCCACTGTGGAGCTTTGCAGCTCCTTCAGGGTTATCTTTGTTGCCTCTCTGATGAATGTCCTCCTTGCCTGGTCTGTGAGTTTTGGTGGGCGGCCCGCTCTTGGCAGGTTTGTTGTGGTGCCATATTCTTTCAATTTTTTAATAATGGATTTAATGGTGCTCCGTGGGATGTTCAAAGTTTCGGATATTTTTTTATAACCCAACCCTGATCTGTACTTCTCCACAACTTTGTCCCTGACCTGTTTGGAGAGCTCCTTGGTCTTCATGGTGCCGCTTGCTTGGTGGTGCCCCTTGCTTAGTGGTGTTGCAGACTCTGGGGCCTTTCAGAACAGGTGTATATACAGTGGGGGAAAAAAATATTTAGTCAGCCACCAATTGTGCAAGTTCTCCCACTTAAAAAGATGAGAGAGGCCTGTAATTTTCATCATAGGTACACGTCAACTATGACAGACAAATTGAGATTTTTTTTCTCCAGAAAATCACATTGTAGGATTTTTTATGAATTTATTTGCAAATTATGGTGGAAAATAAGTATTTGGTCACCTACAAACAAGCAAGATTTCTGGCTCTCACAGACCTGTAACTTCTTCTTTAAGAGGCTACTCTGTCCTCCACTCGTTACCTGTATTAATGGCACCTGTTTGAACTTGTTATCAGTATAAAAGACACCTGTCCACAACCTCAAACAGTCACACTCCAAACTCCACTATGGCCAAGACCAAAGAGCTGTCAAAGGACACCGGAAACAAAATTGTAGACCTGCACCAGGCTGGGAAGACTGAATCTGCAATAGGTAAGCAGCTTGGTTTGAAGAAATCAACTGTGGGAGCAATTATTAGGAAATGGAAGACATACAAGACCACTGATAATCTCCCTCGATCTGGTGCTCCACGCAAGATCTCACCCCGTGGGGTCAAAATGATCACAAGAACGGTGAGCAAAAAATCCCAGAACCACACGGGGGGACCTAGTGAATGACCTGCAGAGAGCTGGGACCAAAGTAACAAAGCCTACCATCAGTAACACACTACGCCGCCAGGGACTCAAATCCTGCAGTGCCAGACGTGTCCCCCTGCTTAAGCCAGTACATGTCCAGGCCCATCTGAAGTTTGCTAGAGTGCATTTGGATGATCCAGAAGAGGATTGGGAGAATGTCATATGGTCAGATGAAACCAAAATATAACTTTTTGGTAAAAAACTCAACTCGTCGTGTTTGGAGGACAAAGAATGCTGAGTTGCATCCAAAGAACACCATACCTACTGTGAAGCATGGGGGTGGAAACATCATGCTTTGGGGCTGTTTTTCTGCAAAGGGACCAGGACGACTGATCCGTGTAAAGGAAAGAATGAATGGGGCCATGTATCTTGAGATTTTGAGTGAAAACCTCCTTCCATCAGCAAGGGCATTGAAGATGAAACGTGGCTGGGTATTTCAGTATGACAATGATGGGCCAAAATACCAGCAACAGTGTGTGAAAACCTTGTGAAGACTTACAGAAAACGTTTGACCTGTGTCATTGCCAACAAAGGGTATATAACAAAGTATTGAGAAACTTTTGTTATTGACCAAATACTTATTTTCCACCATAATTTGCAAATAAATTCATTAAAAATCCTACAATGTGATTTTCTGGATTTTTTTTCCTCATTTTGTCTGTCATAGTTGACGTGTACCTATGATGAAAATTACAGGCCTCTCTCATCTTTTTAAGTGGGAGAACTTGCACATGTCACGGTTTCGGCCGAGGCTGCTCCTCCTCCTTGTTCGGGCAGGCTTCGGCGGTCGTCGTCCCCGGAGTACTAGCTGCCACCGTTCGATGTTTCATGTTTGTTTGGTTTTGTCTGTTTGTACACCTGTCCCTTGTTAGTGTTTGATTTTGTTTCCTATTTAGTTATCGTGTGTTGGGTCAGGTGTTATGTGTGATTGTTTTTTGTCAAGCTGTTGCTCTCTGGATTTACTCTCGTGTTTTGTTGTGTTTCGAGAGTCCGCACTGTGTGCGCTATCGTTGTTTTACGCACTGTGTTTATTTGTGCGTAATTTGTATTTTGCCTCCCGGTTGGGTTGGCTGTTCGCCTGTTTGGTGCTGCTTTCGTTGACTAAAGTCTGTTCACGAACGCCCGTGTTTCCTGCGCTTGATTTCCACACCGCATCTACACTCAGCTACTGACAGAATCACACATCAACCCATGGAATCAGCAGGAGCAACCGCGCCAACGGACATCATGGAGGACCGTCTTCGTGGGCAGGAGGACAGGATCAACCAGATCGGTCACGCCCTGGATCGGGTGATGAACACTCTCCACCGATGGGAAAGCAGCGGGGTACCCACGCCCCCACCTACCGGACCATCCCCATCGGTCAGTCCTCCTGTCCCCCTTCCGGAACCCAGCGGGATTCGGCTCTCGCTCCCGAGGGCGTACGACGGCTCCGCTGCCGGGTGTCAAGGGTTCCTGCTGCAAGTGGAGCTCTACCTCGCCACCGTACACCCGGCGCCCTCGGGACACGAGAGCGTCTCCGCCCTCATCTCCTGTCTCACCGGCAAGGCGTTGGAGTGGGCCAACGCCGAATGGAGGAGAATAGACGCCGCTACTATTACCTATGCGGAGTTCTCCCGCCGCTTCCGTGCCGTGTTTGACCATCCACCAGAAGGGAAGGCGGCGGGGGAGCGTCTGTTCTACCTCCGACAGGGGATGAGGAGCGCACAGGATTTTGCTTTGGAGTTCCGGACTCTAGCGGCAGATGCAGGGTGGAATGAGCGGGCCCTCATAGACCACTTCCGCTGCAGCCTCCGGGAGGACGTCCAGAGAGAGTTGGCGTGCAGGGATACCACGTTGTCGTTTGACCAACTGGTCGACATGGCCATTCGGCTGGACACCCTGCTCGCCACCCGTGGACGTCCCGGGTGGGGGTTGCCCATTCCACCTTCCGGCACCTCCGAGCCGAGCCCTATGGAGCTCGGAGGTGCTGGCGCTAGAGAACGGAGGAGTAGGAACCCGAGGGGGGCCGTTCCCTGCACCAACTGTGGCCGTGGAGGGCACACCGCGGCTAGGTGTTGGGGAAGGTCCCCCGGTGGAGGTGAAGGCAGGCCACGCATTGGGGAGTCCTCCCAGGTGAGTAGGCGCCCTACTTACCCAGAGCTTTCTGTCGTTCACATAACCTTGCCTGTTTGTTTCCCACAGGTTGCACCTCGTTCCCAGCATAAGGCGCTAGTAGATTCAGGCGCAGCTGGGAATTTTGTAGATCGCCAGTTCTGTGTAGAGTTAGGGATTCCTCTCCTTCCCGTTGATAAGCCTTTCCCTGTACATGCCCTAGATAGCCGTCCGTTAGGATCTGGGTTAATTAGGGAGGTCACAGCGCCCCTTAGGATGAAGACGCAGGGGGGTCATGAGGAGACGATTCAGCTCTATCTGATTGACTCTCCTGCGTATCCGGTGGTGCTGGGACTTCCCTGGTTGATTACCCATGATCCTACTATTTCGTGGCGAGAGAAAGCTCTTAAAGGGTGGTCTGTTCAGTGTGAGGGGCTATGTCTGGGTGTTTCCATAGGGGCGACCTCGGTGGAGAGTCCAAATCAAATGCCCGCACTGCATATTCCCCCCGAGTATGAGGATTTGACACTGGTGTTTAGTAAGACAAGGGCGGCGCAGCTGCCGCCTCATAGACAGGGGGATTGTGCGATAGATCTCCAGTTAGGAGCAGCACTCCCGCGGAGCCATGTGTATCCCTTGTCTCAAGAGGAGAGGAAGGCGATGGAAACTTACATCGCCGAGTCTCTGAGACAGGGATACATACGGGCCTCCACTTCACCCGCTTCCTCAAGCTTCTTTTTTGTGAAGAAAAAAGATGGAGGTTTGCGCCCGTGTATTGATTACCGCGGTCTCAATCAGATTACGGTGAAGTACAGTTATCCACTTCCTCTGATTGCGACTATGACGGAGTCATTACACGGTGCTCAGTTCTTCACAAAATTGGATCTCAGGAGCGCATATAACTTGGTGCGCATTAGAGAGGGCGATGAATGGAAGACAGCATTTAGCACGACCTCCGGTCATTACGAGTATCTCGTCATGCCATATGGGTTAATGAATGCTCCCTCAGTCTTCCAATCCTTTGTAGATGAGATTTTCCGGGACATGCAGGGGCAGGGAGTAGTCGTGTACATAGACGATATTCTGGTGTACAGTTCTACCCGAGCTGAGCATGTAGCCCTGGTGCGCCGAGTGTTGAGGAGACTGTTGGAGCATGACCTATATGTCAAGGCAGAGAAATGTCTGTTCTTTCAGAAGTCGGTCTCCTTTTTGGGTTATCAGTTGTCTGCGTCAGGGGTGAAGATGGAGGTTGACCGGGTGTCAGCTGTGCGTAATTGGCAAACCCCAACCACTGTGAAAGAGGTGCAACAGTTCTTGGGTTTTGCGAATTATTACCGGAGGTTTATCCGGGGTTTTGGACAGGTGGCAGCTCCCATAACGTCTCTGTTGAAGGGGGGTCCGGTGCGCTTGCGGTGGTCAGCTGAGGCGGACAGGGCTTTTGGGAGACTGAAGGACCTGTTTACCTCGGCGCCGGTGTTGGCGCATCCGGATCCCGCGTTACCATTCCAGGTAGAGGTAGACGCGTCCGAGGCCGGTATTGGGGCCGTCCTCTCACAACGGTCTGGCACACCACCTAAGCTCCGCCCCTGTGCTTTTTATTCTAAGAAGCTCAGTCCGGCGGAGCGGAATTATGACGTAGGGGACAGGGAGCTGTTAGCCGTGGTACAGGCCCTAAAGGTGTGGAGGCATTGGCTTGAGGGGGCTCAACACCCTTTCCTCATTTTGACGGACCACCGTAACCTGGAGTACATCCGGGCAGCTAGGAGACTGAATCCTCGCCAGGCCCGCTGGACTATGTTTCTAGCCCGGTTTGTGTTTAAAATCACTTACATCCCTGGGTCCCAGAACGGGAAGGCAGATGCCCTGTCTCGGCGGTATGACACGGAGGAGAGGTCCGTTGAGCCCACTCCCATACTACCAAAGTCTTGTTTGGTGGCACCGGTGGTATGGGAGGTCGATGCAGAGATCGAGCGGGCGTTACGCACCGACCCAAGTCCTCCACAGTGTCCAGTGGGTCGGACGTACGTTCCGCTCGAGGTACGCGATCGCCTCATTTATTGGGCTCATACGTCCCCCTCCTCTGGACATCCAGGTATCGGCCGGACAGTTCACTGCCTTAGCACTAAGTACTGGTGGCCAACGTTAGCCAGGGATGTGAGGGTTTATGTCTCCTCCTGTTCGGTGTGTGCACAGTGTAAGGCGCCCAGACATTTGCCCAGGGGTAAGCTACAACCCCTGCCCGTTCCACAACGACCCTGGTCCCACCTCTCGGTGGACTTTGTTACAGACCTTCCCCCCTCACAGGGGAATACTACCATCCTGGTCGTTGTGGATCGGTTCTCGAAGGCCTGTTGTCTCCTTCCCATGCCGGGTCTCCCTACTGCCCTACAGACCGCTGAGGCTCTGTTTACCCATGTCTTCCGGCATTACGGGGTACCCGAGGATATAGTGTCTGATCGAGGCCCCCAGTTCACCTCCAGAGTGTGGAGAGCCTTTATGGAACGGTTGGGGGTTTCGGTGAGCCTTACCTCGGGTTACCACCCGGAGAGTAATGGGCAGGTTGAACGTGTCAACCAGGATGTGGGTAGGTTTCTGAGGTCTTATTGCCAGGGCCGGCCGGAGGAGTGGGCGAGATACGTTCCGTGGGCCGAGATGGCGCAGAACTCTCTCCGCCACTCCTCCACCCAACTAACCCCTTTCCAGTGTGTGTTAGGGTACCAGCCGGTTCTGGCACCTTGGCACGAGAGCCAGATCGAGGCCCCTGCGGTGGATGAGTGGGTGCGGCGCTCGGAGGAGACATGGAACGCTGCCCACGTCCATCTGCAGCGGGCCATCCGTCGGCATAAGACGAGCGCCGATCTCCACCGCAGTGAGGGGCCTGTATACGCACCTGGAGATCGAGTCTGGCTCTCGACCAGAAACCTGCCCCTCCGCCTGCCCTGCCGGAAGCTGGGTCGGCGGTTTGTGGGGCCATTCAAAGTCCTGAGGAGGTTGAACGAGGTGTGTTACAGGTTAGAACTGCCTATTGATTACAGGAATATTAACCCCTCGTTCCATGTGTCTCTCCTCAGGCTGGTGGTAGCTGGTCCACTCCAGGACTATGAGATAGAGGAGATTCCTCCGCCCCCGTTGGACATCGAGGGGGCTCCGGCGTACACTGTGAGGTCCATCCTTGATTCGAGACGCCGGATGGGGGGTCTCCAATATCTCGTGGAGTGGGAGGGGTACGGCCCGGAGGAGCGGTGCTGGGTGCCGAGGAGGGACATATTAGACCTGTCCCTGCTGACCGAGTTCCATCGGGGTCATCCTACGCGCCCTGCTCCGCGTCGTCCTGGTCGTCCCCGAGGCCGGGATCGGCGCACGGCTGGAGCCGCGCGTCAAGGGGGGGGGTACTGTCACGGTTTCGGCCGAGGCTGCTCCTCCTCCTTGTTCGGGCAGGCTTCGGCGGACGTCGTCCCCGGAGTACTAGCTGCCACCGTTCGATGTTTCATGTTTGTTTGGTTTTGTCTGTTTGTACACCTGTCCCTTGTTAGTGTTTGATTTTGTTTCCTATTTAGTTATCGTGTGTTGGGTCAGGTGTTATGTGTGATTGTTCTTTGTCAAGCTGTTGCTCTCTGGATTTACTCTCGTGTTTTGTTGTGTTTCGAGAGTCCGCACTGTGTGCGCTATCGTTGTTTTACGCACTGTGTTTATTTGTGCGTAACTTGTATTTTGCCTCCCGGTTGGGTTGGCTGTTCGCCTGTTTGGTGCTGCTTTCGTTGACTAAAGTCTGTTCACGAACGCCCGTGTTTCCTGCGCTTGATTTCCACACCGCATCTACACTCAGCTACTGACAGCACAATTGGTGGCTGACTAAATACTTTTTCCCCCCACTGTATCTACCATGACTACAAGGTCCGCTGTATATGGCCCAGGAAGCCTGTAAACAGTAGCTATAAAAAGTGATTGAGTAGGCTGCATAGATTTAAGGACTTGAAGCTCAAAATATGAAAACGCGGGATGCGCGGATCAGCCAAATATTTTCTGAGCATTCTGCCCTTACTGGAACAAAAAGGCTTTTGTGTCAAGAGGAGAGGAGAGGAGAGGAGAGGAGAGGAGAGGAGAGGAGAGGAGAGGAGAGGAGAGGAGAGGAGAGGAGAGGAGAGGAGAGGAGAGGAGAGGAGAGGAGAGGAGAGGAGAGGTCACTAGTGTAATCAGGAGGAGAGGCCTCATTTAACACAGTAAATTCATCAGGCTTGAGCCATGTTTCAGTCAGTTTATGATCAGTGATTAGTTCATTGACTATGACTGCCTTGGAAGTTTCCTATTTTGACATGTGAGATATTATAACAATCTCTTTCAATAATGACAGGAATAGAGGAGGTCTTTATTCCAGTGAGATTGCTAAGGCAAACACCGCCATGTTTAGTTTTGCCCAACCTAGATCGAGGCACAGACACAGTCTCAATGGGGAAAGCTGAGCTGACTACACTGACTGTGCTAGTGGCAGACTCCACTAAGCTGGCCGGCTGGCTAACAGCCTGCTGCCTGGCCTGCACCCTGTCTCATTGGGCTGGCTAACAGCCTGCTGCCTGGCCTGCACCCTGTCTCATTGGGCTGGCTAACAGCCTGCTGCCTGGCCTGCACCCTGTCTCATTGGGGAGGCTAACAGCCTGCTGCCTGGCCTGCACCCTGTCTCATTGGGCTGGCTAACAGCCTGCTGCCTGGCCTGCACCCTGTCTCATTGGGCTGGCTAACAGCCTGCTGCCTGGCCTGCACCCTGTCTCATTGGGGAGGCTAACAGCCTGCTGCCTGGCCTGCAACCTGTCTCATTGTAGAGCTAGAGGAGTTAGAGCCCTGTCTATGTTGGTAGATAAGATGAGAGCACCCCTCCAGCTAGGATGGAGTCCGTCACTCCTCAGCAGGCCAGGCTTAGTCCTGTAACACCCCTCCGGCTAGGATGGAGTCCATCACTCCTCAGCAGGCCAGGCTTGGTCCTGTAACACCCCTCCAGCTAGGATGGAGTCCATCACTCCTCAGCAGGCCAGGCTTGGTCCTGTAGCACCCCTCCAGCTAGGATGGAGTCCGTCACTCCTCAGCAGGCCAGGCTTGGTCCTGTAACACCCCTCCGGCTAGGATGGAGTCCATCACTCCTCAGCAGGCCAGGCTTGGTCCTATTTGTGGGTGAGTCCCGGAAAGAGGGCCAATTATCTACAAATTCTATCTTTTGGGAGGGGCAGAAAACAGTTTCCAACCAGCGATTGAGTTGTGCGAGTCTGCTGTAGAGCTCACCACTCCCCCTAACTGGGAGGGGCCAGAGACAATTACTGCTGTAGAGCTCATCACTCCCCCTAACTGGGAGGGGCCAGAGACAATTACTCAATGCCGACACATCTTTCTATCTAAGTTACGCTGAAGTTATGTTGCTCTTGGTGACCTCTTGACTGTTTCATCCTAACATCATTGGTGCCGACGGGGATAACAATATCCCTATACCATCTACACTCACCAGTTTTAGCCTTAGCCAGCACCATCTTCAGATTAGCCTTTACGTCGGTAGCCCTGCCCCCTGGTAAACAGTGTATGATCGCTGGATGATTCTTTTTACGTCTAATATTGCAGGTAATGGAGTCGCCAATGACTAGGGTTTTCAATTAGTCAGAGCTAATGGTGGGAGGAGAGCCCTGAGAAGGCTCGGTCTCTGACTCCGACTCGTTGCTTAGTGGGGAAAACAGGTTGAACGTTTCTATCGGCTGAATGAGTGACACTGTTTGAGCATGCCGACAGCATTTCTTTCCAGAAGCCTTGAGAAAATGTTCCGGCTGCGGGGACTGTGTGGGGGGGGGGGATTTATACTAAATCTGTACTTACTGGTGGCACAGATGCTGTTCATCCTTTCATACACTTACATTGCCATTGCCTAACGATTGCGTCTGAAGCCGATCTTACAAGTCGGCTATTCTCACCATAAGGCGATAGTTCTCTAATTCACATTATGGTAGACCTCAGCATGTTAATTGTTCCTCTGCTGAGGTCCCCATTAACACCCAGAGACTGTCAGGATGATTCACTACATCAAGAGGATTCTCTCTGAGGCTGATATCTTACATCAATACCACCGCCATGTCCAGATATCTGTACGGACCATGTTCAGACCAAACAGCCATGTCCAGATATCTGTACGGACCATGTTCAGACCAAACAGCCATGTCCAGATATCTGTACGGACCATGTTCAGACCAAACAGCCATGTCCAGATATCTGTACGGACCATGTTCAGACCAAACAGCCATGTCCAGATATCTGTACGGACCATGTTCAGACCAAACAGCCATGTCCAGATATCTGTACGGACCATGTTCAGACCAAACAGCCATGTCCAGATATCTGTACGGTACATGTTCAGACCAAACAGCCATGTCCAGATATCTGTACGGTCCATGTTCAGACCAAACAGCCATGTCCAGATATCTGTACGGTAACATGTTTCAGACCAAACAGCCATGTCCAGATATCTGTACGGACCATGTTCAGACCAAACAGCCATGTCCAGATATCTGTACGGTACATGTTCAGACCAAACAGCCATGTCCAGATATCTGTACGGTACATGTTCAGACCAAACAGCCATGTCCAGATATCTCATCTATACAGGTCTCTTTAAATGTTTCTGATCAACACTGTGTGGAACTCAAACCAGATTATTTCAAGGATGTTAAATATGTTGTTTTTACTTTACTATCACTATTTTTTATTCAATTTACTAACATCTGTGTGTGTGTGTGTGTGGTTACAGCTTGTTTGTTCCGGTACAATGGGCTATCATTCATCTACCTCCTCTACCTCCTCCTCATTCCCCTCTTCTCTGAGCCCACCAGCACAACCATGCAGGGTGAGTCTACCTCTTTCTCCATCCCCTTCTTCTCTCTACCACCCTCGACACACCCACCGACAGCCCCGCCGAGACAGCAAACACGCCGCAGAGCACGCGACAACCACGCACCGCCGAAACCACAGCGACGACAAGAAGCAGCGACGCGAGCCGCAACGAACGGGACGCCCCGAGAAAGAAAGACGCAGAAGCACCGAGAAAGAGAGAAGAGAGAAGAAGCAGAGACGAACAAAGCCAGCAGCACCCCAAAAGAGCCAGACCCCACCCCCGGCCTTCCACCTTGCACCTCCCTCCCCTCTCAACCCACCCCCCTCTCTCTTCCTCCTCCTCTCCCCTCTACCTTCTCCTCCTCCTCCCCCTTCACCCCTACCTTCCATTCCTCTCTTCCCCCCTTTCAAGCAGAACCAACAGCCTGAAACTGGACCTGGACTTAACCTCTAACACTTCTCTAGTTCACATAGTCAATGGCGCTCAAAAATCATCCACAGAACCAGCCACCTTCACAGAACTCTCTGTTTCAGAAAAGCAATGGATTGGCAGTAAATGTTTTTCCTTGAGGACATGATTTTCTTCTGATAGAGATTAGGCTTGGCAGAGATGGATAATGCAGCTAGTTTGGCCATGGTGATGGTTTGTCCAAGAGAGAAAGTATTGCCTATTAATATCAATGAATGGCTTACTAAGAGAGGGTTCAGAATGGATGAGAAGAATGAATACTCAGTGTTTCGGAAAACGGAAAGTCATAAGGAGATGTAAGAGTGCAATGCTCATGTATTAACCCTAGAAGTTATCGTGCAGCTGACCATTATGAAGAAGTGGTAATCTTTCCTCCTTGCTACTTGGTCCAGAGTGGTTTAGTGTGGCGTGTGGTCAGAACAGAGAGAGTTATCCATTCTTAACCACGATGGACCTAAAGACGGGCATGTTAGAACTCCCCCCTAAACCAGAAGACACGTTTTTGAGGGGGGGGTGGGTTTGAAAA
>LR778273.1:51582630-51609747 GCA_902810595.1 Coregonus sp. 'balchen' | reverse complement strand
AAAACCCAAGAAATAGAGATAAAACCCCATAGAGGTAACCAAGAGGTAGGTAACAACATAGGAGACCAGAACCCATAGAGATAGAACCCATTAGAGGAGGGTAACAACATAGAGAACAGAACCCATAGAGATAGAACCCATAGAGGTAGGTAACAACATAGAGACAGAACCCATAGAGGTAGAACCCATAGAGATAGGTAACAACATAGAGACAGAACCCATAGAGATAGAACCCAGAGAGATAGAACCCATAGAGGTAGGTAACAACATAGAGACAGAACCCATAGAGGTAGAACCCATAGAGATAGAACCCATAGAGGTAGGTAACAACATAGAGACAGAACCCATAGAGATAGAACCCATAGAGACAGAACCCATAGAGGTAGGTAACAACATAGAGACAGAACCCATAGAGATAGAACCCATAGAGATAGAACCCATAGAGATAGAACCCATAGAGACAGAACCCATAGAGGTAGGTAACAACATAGAGGTAGAACCCATAGAGGTAGGTAACAACATAGAGGTAGAACCCATAGAGGTAGAACCCATAGAGGTAGGTAACAACATAGAGATAGAACCCATAGAGGTAGGTAACAACATAGAGATAGAACCCATAGAGGTAGGTAACAACATAGAGATAGAACCCATAGAGGTAGAACCCATAGAGGTAGGTAACAACATAGAGGTAGGTAACAATGCAGAACACAGATATAGAATATATAGACATGGTATCAACAACATACACTGAACAAAAATATAAACCCAACATGCAACAATTTAAAATATTTTACTGAGTTACTGTTCAGATAAGGAAATCAGTCAATTGAAACGAATTCATTAGGTGCTAATCTATGGATTTCACATGACTGGGAATACAGATATGCATCTGTTGATCACGAATACCTTTAAAAAAAGGTAGGGACGTGGATCAGAAAACCAGTCAGTATCTGGTGTGCACCTTTAGCAGCAATTACAGCCTTGAGTCTTCTTGGGTATGACGCTACAAGCTTGGCACACCTGTATTTGGCGAGTTTCTCCCATTCTTCTCTGCCGATCCTCTCAAGCTCTGTCAGGTTGGATTGGGAGCGTTGCTGCACAGCTATTTTCAGGTCTCTCCAGAGATGTTCGATCGGGTTCAAGTCCGGGCTCTGGCTGGGCCACTCAAGGACATTCAGAGACTTGTCCAGAAGCCACTCCTGCATTGTCTTGGCTGTGTGATTCGGGTCGTTGCCCTGTTGGATGGTGAACCTTCGCCCCCAGTATGAGGTCCTGAGTGCTCTGGAACAGGTTTTCATCAAGGATCTCTCTGTACTTTGCTCCATTCATCTTTCCCTCAATCCTGACTAGTCTCCCAGTCTCTGCCACTGAAAAACATCCCCACAGCATGATGCTGCCTCCACCATGCTTCACTTTTTGGTACCCTTCCACAGATCTGTGCCTTGACATAATCCTTTCTTGGATCTCTACGGACAATTCCTTCGACCTCATGGCTTGGTTTTTGCTCTGACATGCACTGTCAACTCTGGGACCTTATATAGACAGGTGTGTGCCTTTCCAAATCATGTCCAGTCAATTGAATTTACCACAGGTGGACTCCTTCAAGTTGTAGAAACATCTCAAGGATGATCAATGGAAACAGGATGCACCTGAGCTTAATTTCGAGTCTCATAGCAAAGGGTCTGAATACATATAAATAAGTCTCTCTCTCTCTCTCTGTCTCTCTCTCACTTATGTAAATAAGGTATTTATGTTTTTTATTTTTAATACATTTGCAAAAATGTGTAAAAACCTGTTTTCACTTTGTCATTATCAAGTATTGTGTGTAGATTGATGAGCAACATATTTTTATTTAATACATTTTTGAACGTAGCAAAGTGTGGAAAAAGTAAAGGGGTTCGAATACTTTCCGAATGCGCTGTAGATCACAGAAACAGATTACATAGAATGGCAACAGGGTTCTAAATTCTAGAATGGAATGGTTCTCAGTTCTACCCTTTAAAGGGATAGTTCAGGATGTTGGCAATGGAGGCCATTTATCTACATCCCCAGAGTCCGATGGACTACCGTATTTATGTCTCTGCATCCAGTATGAAGGAAAGTTAGAGGTAGTTTCGCGAGCCGATGCCAACTAGCGTTAGCGCAATGACTGGAAGTCTACAGGAACAGCTAGCAATCTCCCATAGACTTCCAGTCATTGCACTAATGCTAGTTAGCAATTGCGCAAACCGCTAGATAGCAACTTCCTTCAAACTGCGCCCAGAGACATATAAAATGGTTACCGACATGTTCTTCGGACTCTGAAGTAGATAAATAGCCTCACTGCCGAAATCCTGAAGTATCCCTTTAAGTGAAGCTATTAACAAAACATGATTACAGAGTTTATCTGCAGCTGACGAGATTTCATCATCAACACCTCATCCCGCTACACGATCAATACGAAAGCAAACGCACAAGGTCCTGTAATGTTAGGCCAATGTTCTGCCGATCTATATGATTATGATATTCACATCAAACAAATGGACGATGTTTGTTTTCCCCTAGTCAGTCAGCCCATGTTGGAGATGACTCGGCTCTGAAGTGAAGTTGATTTTAAATGCTGAAAAGACAAAAAAAGTCGATGGTTTTCACAAAATCTAAGATGAAACCTCCAGACTCTTCCACGTATGCAGGTCAAGGAAATAGAAGGAGGAGCAGCTTACGAGTACTTAGGTTTACTTGATAGATGAGCGTCTAACCTTTAAACTTCCACATCGAAGGTCTTGCTAAAAAGCTCAAGTTGGGTTTTTATTTTTGTAGTCAGGTCTCTCTTGTAAAAGAGATTGTTAATCTCAATGAGACTAATCTGGTAAAATAAAGGTAAATAGAAAAGCAATGAAGACTAGTTTGTTGATTAGATATTAGGTTATACGTCTGAGATGTCTCTGCAATTGATTGAATTGGGGTCCACAATCATCATCTTTGTTTGTTTTTAAACTCCTCATAACCCTCCCAGTATTTAGGTAAATCAGTATTTCAGCTGATCTCTTTTGTCTTCTTCAATAAGGAAGAGGAGGAGAACCAGGAAGAGGAGGAGAACCAGGAAGAGGAGGAGAACCAGGAAGAGGAGGAGGTGGTGGGGAACGGCACCAGTAACGCTGCTGACAAGAGGAGACAGCTGTGGTGGAAAGCTCACCAACGCACAGAGGAGAGAAACGTAAGAGATGCATTATAAACTATTGATTACCTCAGGGCCGCTACATGGTTTATTAATGCATTATAAACTATTGATTACCTCAGGGCCGCTACATGGTTTATTAATGCATTATAAACTATTGATTACCTCAGGGCCGCTACATGGTTTATTAATGCATTATAAACTATTGATTACCTCAGGGCCGCTACATGGTTTATTAATGCATTATAAACTATTGATTACCATTTTATTGACCACATACACTACATGATCAAAAGTTTGTGGACACCTGCTCGTCGAACATCTCATTCCAAAATCATGGGCATTAATATGGAGTTGGTCCCCCCTTTGCTGCTATAACAGCCTCCACTCTTCTGGGAAGGCTTTCCACTAGATGTTGGAACATTGCTGCAGGGACTTGCTTCCATTCAGCCACAAGAGCATTAGTGAGGTCGGGCACTGATGTTGGGCGATTAGGCCTGGCTCGCAGTCGGCGTTCCAATTCATCCCAAAGGTGTTCGATGGGGTTGAGGTCAGGGCTCTGTGCAGGCCAGTCAAGTTCTTCCACACTGATCTTGACAAACCATTTCTGTATGGACCTAGCTTTGTGCACGGAGGCATTGTCATGCTGAAACAGGAAAGGGCCTTCACCAAACGTTTTCCATGAAGTTGGAAGCACAGAATCGTCTAGAATGTAATTGTATGCTGTTGTGTTAAGATTTCCCTTCACTGGAACTAAGGGGCCTAGCCCGAACCATGAAAAACAGCCCCAGACCATTATTCCTCCTCCACCAAACTTTACAGTTGGCACTATGCATTGGGTCAGGTAGCGTTCTCCTGGCATCCGCCAAACCCATATTCGTCCGTCGGACTGCAAGATGGTGAAGCGTGATTCATCTTTCCAGAGAACGCGTTTCCACTGCTCCAGAGTCCAATGGCGGTGAGCTTTACACCGACGCTTGGCATTGAGCATGTTGATCTTAGGCTTGTGTGCGGCTGCTCGGCCATGGAAACCCATTTCATGAAGCTCCCAACGAACAGTTCTTGTGCTGACGTTGCTTCCTGAGGCAGTTTGGAACTCGGTAGTGAGTGTTGCAACCGAGGACAGACGATTTTTACGCGCTGCGCGCTTCAGCACTCTGCGACCCCGTTCTGTGAGCTTGCTTCCACTTCGTGGCTGAGCCGTTGTTGCTCCTAGACGTTTCCACTTCACAATAGCACCACTTACAGTTGACCGGGACAGCTCTAGCAGGGCAGAAATATGACGAACTGACTTGTTGGAAAGGTGGCATCCTATGACGGTGCCACGTTGAAAGTCACTGAGCTCTTCAGTAAGGCCATTCTACTGCCAATGTTTGTCTATGGAGATTGCATGGCTGTGTGCTCGGTTTCATACACCTGTCAGCAACGGATGTGGCTGAAATAGCCGAATCCACTCATTTGAAGGGGTGTCCACATACTTTTAGTGTATATAGTGTAGTGTATGATATATAATATATGCCATTTAGCAGAGGACTTTAATACAAAAGCGATTTACCGTCACGCGTGCATTTACATTTTTTACATATGAGTGGTCCCTGGAATCAAACCCACTATCCTGGCGTTGCAAGCACCATGCTCTACAAACTGAGCTACAGAGGACTGCAGCCTATGCTGCATATGAAACAAATGGTCACATGACCAGGAAAACCTTTGGGCCCTAACCATAGTCCATATTGTCGCTGTGTTGTTCCACAGGGGTTGGTTACAAAATCCAACGAGACATCTTTTGACTACATCTCCACCCTAAACCCGGTGGAAAATGGACCGGTCCGCCTGGACCTGTACTCCACCCCACAGAATGAAATGGACCAAATCAATAACATTACAGGCAAGACACGTGTTGTGAGCAAACTCACTGTAACATTTTGAATATACGGGCCGAGTATATGGGACAAGTGAAATTATAATCTGCAGCACGATTTATGTTGTAACTGTAAAAAAAATCTGCAAGGAGGATATTTTTTTGTAAACTGGGCCCTGGTCAAAAGTAGTGTACTATATAGGGAATAGGGTGCAATTTGGGATGCACACTATATCTCCTGTATATACTGTGGGTGTTGAACTATACGACGTATCTTTATCTAAACAGAGAAGGATGGAGGTGTGTATGACGTCAGTCCAACCCTGCGAGGAGAGACTGCTGGGATGGAGGGAGCGGAGGAGGAGGAGGAGGAGGAGGAGGAGGAGGAAGAGGAGGAGGGCAGAGTGGCTGTTGTAACAGTGTTCAGGTTCATTATGAAGCGGAGCTATATCTGCGCTCTCATAGCCATGATGGTGAGTAAAACAGTGACTCTGGTCCCTCTGGTGACTGTGCTCACGTCAAGGCTAAAGGAAGCACCTGTGTGTGTGTGTGTGTGTGTGTGTGTGTGTGTGTGTGTGTGTGTGTGTGTGTGTGTGTGTGTGTGTGTGCGCTCACGTCACAGCTAAAGAAAGCATATGTCATCTGATAAATTGCCATAACTGTTTTCGTGATCGTAGTATGTTTTTGTTTTGAGTCACTGTAGATTCAGAGGTTTGTGGGAACGTACGTTGTTGGTTTCACATTGGTTGTGGGAACGAAGTTATACGTTTCCTGACCGGTAAAACTGAAAGTTTTTAAAACGTTCTGAGAACAGAAATGAAAATGTCGCCTGTTCTGGGAATGTTTACTTTTAGGTTCCAGGGAGGATCTGAGAACACTGGTTTACTCTGGTTCCTTGAAAGTTTCCTGGGAGATTTTATTAACGCTCTGACAATGGAAATTATAGTTTTTTAATAACTTCCTTAAATCTTTTACTGAATCTTTCAATAAGACTTTTTTGGTGATATTTTATTTTGCTTTCTTTCACCTTTATTTTTGTCTTTTATGTTAATAGATATTTTTATTTATTTACTTTTAGCCCTTTTTATCCCCAATAGGTAGTTACAGTCTTGTCCCATCGCTGCATTTCCCGTACAGACTCGGCAGAGGCAAAGGTCGAGAGCCACGCGTCCTCCGAAACACGACCCTGCCAAGCCGCACTACTTCTTGACACACTGCTCGCTTAACCCGGAAGCCAGCCGCACCAATGTGTCAGGAGGAAACACCGTACAACTGGCGACCGAAGTCAGCGTGCATGTGCCCGGCCCGCCACAGGAGCCGCTAGAGCGCGATGGGACAAGGACATCCCGGCCGGCCAAACCCTGCCCTAACCCGGACGACGCTGGGCCAATTGTGCGCCGCCTCATGGGTCTCTCGGTCACGGCCGGCTGTGACACAGCCTGGGATCGAACCCGGGTCTGTAGTGACGCCTCAAGCACTGTGATGCAGTGTGTCCGTTGCACCAGTAGGGATGCCCTTTTTTTTTTTTTTTTTACAATAAACAAAAACATACACAGACAAAAACAATAGACAACTTAACATTTATATATATACACTACATGGCCCAAAAAAATTCTGCCCTGCTAGAGTTGCACCGGTCAACTGTAAGTGCTGTTATTGTGAAGTGGAAACGTCTAGGTGCAACAACGGCTCAGCCGCAAAGTGGAAGGCCACAAAAGCTCACAGAACGGGACCGCCGAGTGCTGAAGCGCGTAGCACGTAGAAATCGTCTGTCCTCGGTTGCAACACTCACTACCGAGTTCCAAACTGCCTCTGGAAGCAATGTCAGCACAATAACTGTTTGTCGGGAGCTTCATGAAATGGGTTTCCATGGCCGAGCAGCCGCACACAAGCCTAAGATCACCATGCGCAATGCTAAGCGTTGGCTGGAGTGGTATAAAGCTCGCCGCCATTGGACTCTGGAGCAGTGGAAACGCGTTCTCTGGAGAGATGAATCGTGATTCATCATCTGGCAGTCCGATGGTCAAATCTGGGTTTGGCTGATGCCAGGAGAACGCTACCTGCCCCAATGCATAGTGCCAACTGTAAAGTTTGGTGAAGGAGGAATAATGGTCTGGGTCTGTTTTTCATAGTTCGGGCTAGGATCCTTAGTTCCAGTTAAGGGAAATCTTAACACAACAGCATACAATGACATTCTAGACGATTCTGTGCTTCCAACTTTATGGAAGAAGTTTGGTGAAGGCCCTTTCCTGTTTCAGCATGACAATGCCTCCGTGCACAAAGCTAGGTCCATACAGAAATGGTTTGTCGAGATTGGTGTGGAAGAACTTGACTGGCCTGTACAGAGCCCTGACCTCAACTCCATCGTACACCTTTGGGATGAATTGGAACGCTGACTGCGAGCCAGGCCTAATCGCCCAACATCAGTGTCCGACCTCACTAATGCTCTTGTGGCTGAATGGAAGCAAGTCCCCCGCAGCAATGTTCCAACATCTAGTGGAAAGCCTTCCCAGAAGAGTGGAGGCTGTTATAGCAGCAAAGGGGGGACAAACTCCATAAGGCCATTCTTATGATGCTGCCCCCACCATGCTTCATCGTAGGGATGGTGCCAGGTTTCCTCCAGACGTGACGCTTGGCATTCAGGCCAAATAATTTAATCTTGTTTTCATCAGACCAGAGAATCTTGTTTCTCATGGTCTGAGAGTCCTTTAGGTGTCTTATGGCAAACTCCCAAGTGGGCTGTCATGTGCCTTTTACTGAGGAGTGGCTTCCGTCTGGCCACTCTACCATAAAGGCCTGATTGGTGGAGTGCTGCAGAGATGGTTGTCCTTCTGGAAGATTCTCCCATCTCCACAGAGGAACTCTAGAGCTCTGTCAGAGTGACCATCAGGTTCTTGGTCACCTCCCTGACCAAGGCCCTTCTCCTCCGATTGCTCAGTTTGGCAGGCCGGCCAGCTCTAGGAAGAGTCTTGGTGGTTTCAAACTTCTTCCATTTAAGAATGATGGAGGCCACTGTGTTCTTGGGGACCTTCAATGCTGCAGACATTTTTTGGTACCTTTCCCCAGATCTGGGCCTCGACACAATCCTGTCTCGGAGCTCTACGGGCAATTCCTTCGACGTCATGGCTTGGTTTTTGGTCTGACATGCACTGTCAACTGTGGGACCTTATATAGACAGGTGTGTGCTTTTCCAAATCATGTCCAATCAATTGAATTTACCACAGGTGGATTCCAGTCAAGTTGTAGAAACATCTTAAGGATGATCAATGGAAACAGGATGCACCTGAGCTCAATTTCGAGTCTCATAGCAAAGGGTCTGAATACTTATGTAAATGTTATATTTCATTTTTTGATTTTTTATAAATTTGCTAAAAACCTGTTTTTGCTTTGTCATTATGGGGTATTGTGTGCAGATTGCTGAGGATTTGTTTTTATTTAATCAATATTAGAATAATCCAGGCGTCGTAGCCGGCCGCGACCGGGAGACCCATGGGGCGGCGCACAATTGGCCCAGTGTCGTCCAGGGTAGGGGAGGGAATGGCCGGCAGGGATGTAGCTCAGTTGGTAGAGCATGGCGTTTGCAATGCCAGGGTTGTGGGTTCGATTCCCACGGGGGGCCAGTATGAAAAAAATATATATAAAAAATATATATATATATATATATTTTTAAAAAAAATGTATGCACTCACTAACTGTAAGTCGTTCTGGATAAGAGCGTCTGCTAAGTGACTAAAATGTAAAATGTAAATAAGGCTGTAAGGTAACAAAATGTGGAAAAAGTCAAGGGGTCTGAATACTTTCTGAAGTATTTGAAAATGTCTACATTGGTCCAAAAGTCCAAAATTGCTTTTTAATTCTGTCATGGAAATGTTTTTATTTCCTGTTACCACGTTATTTACAGTTTCTTTGCCTTTAATTTTCTATGTGGTCCAATTTATCGGTGAATTCTGAAAAACTATTGAAGGATTGTTCCATAAGGGATTGATGTTGGTTCTTGTAGAATCCGTTTCATTTTCTTCTATACTGTTATAGCGTTCTTAACTAGGAAGTTGTTCATGTTTTTAGCTTAATCCTTTGATATACTGCGCATCTTCAATATGATTCAACAATATGTATTTATTTTTTTATAATTTTACCCCCTATTTCGTGATCTTTTCTCATCGCTGCAACAGGCTCAGGAGAGGCGAAGGTCAAGTCATGCATCCTCTGAAACATGACCTGCCAAACTGAGCTTCTTAACACCCACCCGTTTAACCAGCTGCACCAATGTGTCAGAGGAAACACCGTTCAACTGACGACCAAAGTCAGCCTGCAGGCGCCCGGCCCACCACAAGAGCACGATGAGCCAAGTAAAGCCCCCCCGGCCAAACCAGACGACGCTGGACCGATTGTGCACCGCCCTATGGGACTCCCGTCACGTCCGGTTGTGGCCTGGGATCAAACTGCAGGCTGTAGTGACGCAGCAACACTGCGATGCAGTGCCTTAGACCGCTGCGCCACTCCGGAGGCTTCAACCAAACTTTTAATAACACTGCTAGTTTATTTTGAGTTTTTTTTTTTAAATACTCCAAGCACAGATAAGACAAATGGAAATTCATTTCCTTAGGCATTAATCAGGCAAACACATTTCTTTTTTTATTGTGACACAGCATCAGTGAGATTTGAACCTATAATCTTCTGTTGTCTATCGATGGAATTAGTCCACTGCGCCACCATCATGCAAAGCTGTTCATTTTAGTATATTCAAACAGACCACATTTCAAAGGACACAAGCACTCACTAAGATTAGGTGTGGCCAATTAGTCGGCGCGGCCAACACACCTGAACACACTTAACAAGATGGAAGATTGTGACACTCTGGCTCCATGGACTTTGAATATTGAGCCAGGGTTGTTCATTTTCATTTGTTTGGGTGTATTTCATTTGGTGGTGTTGGGGATGGGTGAGTTTCATTTTGTTTGTGTCTTTTGGTGATTGGTTAATGACTCCCAATCGGAGGTAACGAGTGTCAGCTGTCGGCTCGTTATCTCTGATTGGGAGCCATATATATTCTGTGTGTTTTTCTCCTTGTGTTTGTGGGTTTTTGTTTCCTTGTTGCTGATAGTTGTTTCAGTGTTGAACTTCACGTATCGTCTTTTGTTTTGTATTTTCGTGGTTGCTTTATTTAATAAAGTCATCATGTTCACTCGCAACGCTGCGCTTTGGTCCGCTCCTTCAGACGATCGTGACAGAAAAACCCACCATCAAAGGACCAAGCAGCGTGTCCAGGAGCCGAGGGTCTGGACATGGGAAGAGTTATTGGACGGAAAGGGTCCTTGGGCACAACCGGGAGAATATCGCCTCCCTCGTGAAGAGCTGGAGGCAGCCAAAGCCGAGAGGAGGTGGTACGAGGAGGCAGCGCGAAGGCGAGGCTGGAAGCCCGTGGAAGAGAGGCAACCCCAAGAAATTTTTTGGGGGGGGCACATGGCTTGGGCGACGGAGCAGCAGGAGGCTGCCACAAGGCAGAGTCAGAGGGCTGCCAGGTTAAGGGGGCTGACGGAGGCAGAGAAGGGACGGATTCAGTGGGCTACCAGGTCAAGGGGGCTACTGGGTAAAGCAGGGAAGGAAGGTGTTGAGGCACGGCGTGAGGTACTGGGGTGTGTAACCAGTTCGGTCCGGCCCGTTCCTAGTCCCGAGGTGCAGCCAGTAGTGTGTGTTTCCCCGTACGGTACGGCCTGTTCCGGTCCCTCGCACTAAGTGTAAGGTGCGCGTCGCCAGCCCGGTTCGGCCTGTTCCTGCCATACGCACCAAGTGTACGGTGCGCGTCGCCAGCCCAGCCCGGCCTGTCCCGGCCCCTTGCACTAAGCGTACGGTGCGCGTCGCCAGCCCGGTTCGGCCTGTTCCTGCGCCACGTAGGATGCCTACGGTGTGCGTCGCCAGCCCAGCCCGGCCTGTTCCTGTGCCACGTAGGAAGCCTACGGTGTGCGTCGTCAGCCCAGCCCGGCCTGTTCCTGCTCCCCGCACTAGGCGTTATGGGAGTCCCCAGGGTCCAGCATGCCCTGTTCCGACTCCCCGCACTAGCCCTGAGATGCGTGTCCTCAGCCCGGTACCTCCAGTTCCGGCACCACGCATCAGGCCTACGGTGCGTCCCCAGGGCCAAGAATGCCCTGTTGCTTCTCCCCGCACTAGCCCTGAGATGCGTGTCCTCAGCCCGGTACCCTCCTGTTCCGGCACCACGCACCAGGCCTACGATGCGCCTCAGACGGCCAGAGTCTGCCGTCTGCCCAACGGGGCCTGAACTGCCCGTCTGCCCAAAGCCTGCAAAGCCGCCCGTCTGCCATGAGCCATCAGAGCCGTCCGCCAGACCGGAGCCGCTAGAGCCTTCCGCCAGACAGGATCAGCCAGAGCCTTCCGCCAGACAGGATCAGCCAGAGCCTTCTGCCAGACAGGATCAGCCAGAGCCTTCTGCCAGACAGGATCATCCAGAGCCTTCTGCCAGACGGATCAGCCAGAGCCTTCCGCCAGACAGGATCAGCCAGATCCGTCAGTCGGCCATGAGCAGCCAGATCCGTCAGCCAGCCATGAGCAGCCAGATCCGTCAGCCAGCCATGAGCAGCCAGATCCGTCAGCCAGCCATGAGCAGCCAGATCCTCAGCCCCATGAGCAGCCAGATCCGTCAGCCAGCCATGAGCAGCCAGATCCGTCAGCCAGCCATGAGCAGCCAGATCCGTCAGCAGCCATGAGCAGCCAGATCCGTCAGCCAGCCATGAGCAGCCAGATCCGTCAGCCAGCCATGAGCCGTCCAGCCAGGATCCGCCAGAGCCGTCCAGCCAGGATCCGCCAGAGCCGTCCAGCCGGGATCCGCCAGAGCCGTCCAGCCGGGATCCGCCAGAGCCGTCCAGCCGGGATCCGCCAGAGCCGTCCAGCGGGATCCGCCAGAGGCCGTCCAGCCGGGATCCGCCAGAGCCGTCCAGCCGGGATCCGCCAGAGCCGTCCAGCCGGGATCCGCCAGAGCCGTCCAGCCGGGGATCCGCCAGAGCCGTCCAGCCAGGATCCGCCAGCCAGCCAGGATCCGCCAGAGCCAGCCAGCCAGGATCCGCCATTTAGTCAGGTGCTGCCCCTTAGCTCGGTGTTTGCTCCTTATCCTGGTTGCTGTCCCTTATCTGGTGCTGTCCCTTAGCCTGGTACTGCCCCTTAGTCCGGTACTGCCCCGTAGTCCGGTGCTGCCCCTTAGTCCGGTGCTGTCCCTTAGCCCGGTGCTGCCCCTTATCCCGGTGCTGCCCCTTATCCCGGTGCTGCCCCTTAGGCCGATGCTGCCCCTTAGTCCGGTGTTGCCCCTTAGTCCAGGTGGGGTTAGTTGGAGGGTGGTCATTGGGAGGAGGCTACCGAAGCAGGTTGTGACTGTGGTGGGGTGGGGATCACGACCGGGGCCAGAGCCGCCACCGTGGACAGACGCCCACCCAGACCCTCCCCTAGTCCTGATGTTGGTGCGCCCGGAGTTCGCACCTTTAGGGGGGGGGTACTGTGACACTCTGGCTCCATGGACTTTGAATATTGAGCCAGGGTTGTTCATTTTCATTTGTTTGGGTGTATTTCATTTGGTGGTGTTGGGGATGGGTGAGTTTCATTTTGTTTGTGTCTTTTGGTGATTGGTTAATGACTCCCAATCGGAGGTAACGAGTGTCAGCTGTCGGCTCGTTATCTCTGATTGGGAGCCATATATATTCTGTGTGTTTTTCTCCTTGTGTTTGTGGGTTTTTGTTTCCTTGTTGCTGATAGTTGTTTCAGTGTTGAACTTCACGTATCGTCTTTTGTTTTGTATTTTCGTGGTTGCTTTATTTAATAAAGTCATCATGTTCACTCGCAACGCTGCGCTTTGGTCCGCTCCTTCAGACGATCGTGACAAAGATAGAGTTTTGTTGATGCTGAGAATGGAATGTATATGTTTTTAAATAACATTCTTAGAACGTGGTTTTTTATAGAACGTTTCTTTAAATGTTCTCGGAACAATTTGAGAACATTCCTTTAAATACAACCATGAGGAAAACCTGTAGGAAACGTTATGCTGAAGTACTGAAATTCCCACAGAAGAATGTTGTTTCTTAAAGTTCTTGGAACAATTTGAGAACATTACTTTAATCCCCTTAAATATAATTAGCATAATGAAAAAATCCCCATCAAAATCCGTCTGTTTAAGCTAGAGATAGATATCTGTTGTTTGTATTTTTTTGCATGGGCTGCGTCTCAATCTGCCTCAATCCGCCTCATCTCGGCCATCTGCATCATGAAAGGGGAAGCAGTCAGAGCTACAGCGGTGTTTGTCAGATTAGGAGACGTCCCGAAAATCGGTCTTCTCTCAAACGTCTTTTTAGCGTCCGAACCGTTTGGGCTAAAAACTATTATGACCCGTCTATGGAAAGATGAGACTCTAACGAACGCGTCATATTTTGCTCCAGGTTTTATTTTTTATTAGCCATATTGAACCCCTTTTTGGGGCACTAAACTACTTCCATGTATTCTTCCATAAAACATTTTTAAACTGGTACCGTGGGACGCCCACAGGACTCGTCTGAAGGTCCCACGGTACCAGTTTAAAAAAATGTTTTATGGAAGAATACATGGAAGTAGTTTAGTGCCCCAAAAAGGGGTTCAATATGGCTAATAAAAAATAAAACAACATCCTGATCTTTCTTACATCTTAGGACAGACACTTCAGAACAAACTTCCTTTAGATTTATTTTGTGACTATCTGTTGTTCCATGTAGTGAATCTGTTATTCAATGTGTTTCTATGTGCTAATAGCAGTAAGGCCAAATTCAATGTTTCATCAAATATGTTTTATATATTTTTTTGGGGGGGATACCTAAAATTAAATTGATTAGCAAAGTGATCCATGGTATGACCATCTTAAAACAATTCCATATGTTAGCTTAGTAGAAACTCCCCCCGAAAGGCTTAGCCTTTTAGAGGGTATTAGATAGAAACCTGTAGGAAATGGTATGCCGAGATACTGAACATTGTTTCTTAACGTTCTCTGAACAGTTTGAGAACATTCCCAATGTCAAACCAGTTGGAGAATGTTCCTACCAAAATTGAAATGAAATTTAACCATGTTTTGAACTTTTAGGAAAACGTTCTGTTAAAGTAATTCAATACCACGAAAATAACATATTTATTTGTCAAGTTCCTTAAATGTGCTTAAAATGTTCCAAAGCCAAGCAACTATCCTGCACCATTCCCAGAAAGTTGTGGAAAAGTTGTATTTAAAATAACCATAGGACAACAACGCTCTCACCAAGTTATAAGAAACACATGGTTCTCAGAACGTTATGTGCTAGCTGGGTTATTTTTTTTATCTGATGTCTCCATGTTCTTTACCCAAAAAAAAAAAAAAAAAAGGGGGGGGGGGGGGGGGGGGCCCAAAAAAAAAAAAAAAAAAAAAAGGGGGGGGGGAAAAAAAAGGGGCAAAAAATGGGGCGGGGGGAAAAAAAGGGGGGGAAAAAGGGGAAAAAAAAAAAGGGGGGGGGGGCCCCCCCCCCGGGGGGGGGTTTTGATTTTAAAATTTCCCCTATTTAATTTTTAGGGGTTTTTGGGTTTTTTGTTTGTTAATTTGGGAAAAAAAATTTTTCTTTTAATGTTTTTTTTTATTTTTAAAATCCCCCTTTTTTGAAAAAAAATTTTTTTTTTTAGGGTTTTTTTTTTAAAAGGGAAAAAAAAAAAAAAAAACCCCCCCAAAAAAACCCCCCCAAAAAAAAAAAAAACCCCCCCCCCCCCCAAAAAATAAAAAAAAACAAAAAAAAAACAAAAACCAAAACCCAAAAAAAAACCCCAACCAAAAAAAAAATTTTCCCCTAAAAGAAAAAAAAAAAAAATAAAAAAACAAAAAAACAAAAAAAAAAAAAAAAAAAAAAAAAAAAAAAAAAAAAAAAAAAAAAAAAAAAAAAAAAGGGGGTGAAAAAAAAAAAAAAAAAAAAAAAAAAAAAAAAAAAAAAAAAAAAAAAAAAAAAAAAAAAAAAAAAAAAAAAAAAAAAAAAAAAAAAAAAAATTTAAAAAAAAAAAAAAAAAAAAAAAAAAAAAGTAAAAAAAAAAAAAAACAAAAAAAAAAAAAAAAAACCCCCCCAAAAAAAAACCAAAACCAAAAACCCCTTTCCCCCCCAAAAAAAACCCCCCCCCACCCCTCCCCCCCCCACAAATCCCCCCCCCCCCCCGCCCCCCCCCCCCCCGTCCCCCCCCCCCCCCCCCCCCCCCCCCCCCCCCCCCCTCTCTCTTTCTGTATTCCCCCCCAGGCAGGAGATCCGTATGTTTGGCTGATTTGTGTTTGATGTGGCGTGTTTTTTGGGGGTGGTGAGGGAGCGTCGTCGTAACCCCTGTAAACCTCTCCCTTTTGGTGCTTATGGGAACCTGTGATGGGGCTGCAGACATTGGGCTTTGAGCTTTTGGAGCCCCGTACCCGGGTCTTCCCAAATGGACGTGCCCTTCACCAAGGGGGTTCCAAGGTAAATGGCGGGACTTGCTACTTAGCAAAGTTTTACATGGGAAAGGGAGAGACGAAGTTCTGAGTAAATGGAAGACCGAATGTTTGATTTAAAATGGGGGAGAGTCTGTGTCAGTAAGATTGTTATCGTTCTAGATCTGTGTCAGTAATGATTCTGACTGTTCCCAACCGTGCATAAAGATTTTTGACTGTCTCTAGATCCGTGTCATAAGATGTCTGTTATCTGCTTGATCCGTGCAGTAAGAGTTGTTATCTTCTCTAGATCGTGCTAATGATTTTGATTTCTGTCTTAATCCGTGTCTGTAATGATGTTTATCGTTCAGATCCCGTGTCAGTAATGATTTTTTCTTCCTTTGATCCGTGTCTGTAATGAGTCTGTTTTGTCTCTAATCCCGGTCGAATAGTCTGTTACGTCCTAGATCCCGGTTGTAATGAGTTGTTATTGCTCAGATCCTGTGTCAGTAAGAGTCTGTTCTTTCTCTGTCCTGTGCAGAAGGTTTATGGCTCAGATCCGTGTCAGAAGATGTTGTTTACGCTCAGATCGGCCGTAAGAGTTTATCGGTCTCTAGACCGGTTCAGAAGAGCGTTTTCTGCTCTAGACCGGGTAGTAAGAGTCTTTATGCTCAGCCCGTTTTTCGAATGAGCTTTATCGCCGAACCGGGGCGAAGGGGTTGTTGGGGCTCCAGACCTGTGCAGAAAAGAGCTGTTACGTCCCAACCTGGGTCGTTGGCCGGGCGGGGTGTGAGACGACTCGGAGGGACAGGGGAGCGGAGAGAGGAGGCGGTGTTTCATGATGTACAGGGATGACCAACCAAAAGAAGGGTCAGAACTAATATCAAGTGCCAAAAATTACGGTTTTAATGTGTTAAACCGACTGGGTTCGAACCCAAGACGGTTTGCCCTTTAGATAAGGGGCAAACAATATCCAAAACTGGTCAAAATACAAGTTTTATATGGTGACCGACTGGGTTCAAACCTGGGTTTCCGGGGGAAAGCCACCCCAAAACTTGTTGCCCGCTGAGCTGAAGCCTAGGCATTAGCTCAGGGGAAACACAAGTTTCCAGGGCCAGCAAAGTTTCACAGGAAAAACGTTCAGAAATGCTACAATATCCGTTTTCCCCTGCAACATTTACTACAATTCCGTTATCCCCAAGCAATCATTACAAAATTTCCGTTATCCAACTGCAATCATTTTCAACAAAATTTCCGTTAAAACCAAACTGCTATATTACTAGAAATTCCTCTTATCCCCAGGTTTATTTTATCCTGTTTTCCCAAGGCTATCATTTATATCCCGTTATCCACACGGCTATCATTTATATCCCCTATCCCCCCTGCTATCATTTAATGGGGTTTTCCCCCCGCACATTTAACCTGTTATCCATGCTATCGTTTATATCCTGTTTTCCCCACTGCTATCATTTATTTCCGTATCCCCCGGCATATTTTTTCTGTTTTTCCCCCCTGCATTTATTCCTGTACCCCGGGTATCATTAATCCGTTATCCCACTGCTATCATTTTTACCCCTTTTCCCCCCGGCTATATTTTATCCTGTTTTCCCATGTATCATTTTTATCCCGTTTCCCCCCTGTATCATTTTTTATCCTGTTATCCCCACTGCTACGTTATATCCTGTTATCCCCCTGCTATCATTTATATCCTGTTATCCACACGGCTATCATTTATATCCTGTTATCCACACTGCTATCATTTATATCCGGTTATCCCCACTGCTATCATTTATATCCTGTTATTCACACTGCTATCGTTTATATCCTGTTATCCCCACTGCTATCATTTATATCCTGTTATCCACACGGCTATCATTTATATCCTGTTATCCCCACTGCTATCATTTATATCCTGTTATTCCCACTGCTATCATTTATATCCTGTTATCCACACTGCTATCGGTTATATCCTGTTCTCCCCACTGGCGATCGTTATATCCTGTTATCCACACTGATATCGTTTATATCCTGTTATCCCCACTGTTATCGTTTATATCCTGTTATCCACACTACTATCATTTATATCCTGTTATCCACACGGCTATCATTTATATCCTGTTATCCCCACTGCTATCATTTATATCCTGTTATCCACACTGATATCATTTATATCCTTTTATCCACACTGATATCATTTATATCCTGTTATCCACACTGATATCATTTATATCCTGTTATCCACACTGCTATCATTTATATCCTGTTATCCACACTGCTATCGTTTATATCCTGTTATCCACACTGATATCGTTTATATCCTGTTATCCACACTGCTATCATTTATATCCTGTTATCCACACTGCTATCGTTTATATCCTGTTATCCACACTGCTATCGTTTATATCCTGTTATCCACACTGATATCGTTTATATCCTGTTATGTCACGCCCTGGCTCTGGGGACGCTGTTATGTTGAGCCAGGGTGTGTATATCAATGTGTTTTGTGTCTATGGGTGCTATTTCTATGTTGGCCAGAGTGGCTCCCAATCAGAGGCAACGAGTGTCAGGTGTTGCTGGCTGTCTCTGATTGGGAGCCATATTTAAACAGTCTGTGTTTCATTCGTGTTTGTGGGATTTTGTTTCAAGTCTGTTTATGTTAGACCGTGAACTGTCACGTATCGTTTGTTGTTTTTGATCGTGTCTCTAATTAAAGAGTATGTTTGCCTGCAACGCTGCGCCTTGGTCCTCATCTGTTCTAGACGATCGGGACAGAAAATCCCACCACAACTGGACCAAGCAGCGAGTCGAGGAGCCATCGCCAGGGAAATCCCTAGCAGATCTCCGTGGCAGCCTCGACTGGGTCAAGCCGAGTGAAGAGCAGAGAGAGTGGACTTGGGAACAATGGAGGAAGAGCTTCGACTGGGTTCAAGCCAATTGAGGAGCTGAATAGCGGGAGTTGGAGGCAGAAGAGCGAGAGTTGGGCGAGAATATAGAGGCCTGGCCCACGGGGAGGAGAGACCCCCAGAAAATTTTTAGGGGGGGCTCACGACGTCGGGGCAGCAGGAGGCCGCGATAGAGCGGTCCAGCGGGTTGGCAGAGGAGGCCGCCAGGGTTACGGGGGCCACTGTAGAAGAGGGGATGGAAGGTGTAGAGGCACGGCGAGAGGTACTGGGGTGTGTGTTACCAGTTCCGGTCCGGCCCGTTCCAGATCCCGGTGTAGGGCCCAGTGGTGGTGTGTCCCCAGTACGGTCCGGTCTGTTCATGGCTCCCCGCACCAAGTTCAGTGGTGCGCTTCGTCCAGCCCGGCTCGGCCCGTTCCTGCTCCCCGCCACCAAGTCAGTGGTGCGCTTCGTCAGCCCGGCTCGGCCCGTTCCTGCTCCCCGCACCAAGTCAGTGGTTGCGCTTCGTCAGCCCGGCTCGGCCGTTCCTGTCCCGCACCAAGTCAGTTGGTGCGCTTCGTCAGCCCGGCTCGGCCCGTTCCTGCTCCCCGCACCAAGTCAGTGGTGCGTTTCGTCGGGCCCGGTTCGGCTCACTCCTGCTCCTCAACACCAAGCCAGTGGTGGTGCGTTGTCAGTCCAGCACGGCCCGTGCCTGTTCTCCACACCACCAGTGGCGGGCGTCGTCAGTCCGGCACGGCCGTGCCTGTTCCACTGGTGCCTGGTTCGTGCACTGGTCCAGATGTTTTACGCCGGGGCTAGAGCCATCCGCTCCATCAGTGTGCAGTCCAGCTCCGGCCAGCGGGGGCCAGACCGGACCAGGGGTACTTTGGGGGGTTGGAGAGGGAGTGGGGATCAGGCCGGAGCCGGATCCGCCGCCTAGGCGGAGTGCCCCACCCGGTCCCCTCCCCTGTGGTATTTGGTTGACGCGGTCGGAGTCCGCAGCCTTTAGGGGGGGGGTACTGTCCACGCCCTGGCTCTGGGGACCGCTGTTATGTTGAGCCAGGGTGTGTAGATCAATGTGTTTTGTGTCTATGGGTGCTTATTTCTATGTTGGCCAGAGTGGCTCCCAATCAGAGGCAACGAGTGTCAGGTGTTGCTGGCTGTCTCTGATTGGGAGCCATATTTAAACAGTCTGTGTTTCATTCGTGTTTGTGGGATTTTGTTTCAAGTCTGTTTATGTTAGACCGTGAACTGTCACGTATCGTTTGTTGTTTTTGATCGTGTCTCTAATTAAAGAGTATGTTTGCCTGCAACGCTGCGCCTTGGTCCTCATCTGTTCTAGACGATCGTGACATGTTATCCCCACTGCTATCGTTTATATCCTGTTATCCACACTGCTATCGTTTATATCCTGTTATCCCCACTGCTATCATTTATATCCTGTTATCCACACGGCTATCATTTATATCCTGTTATCCACACTGCTATCATTTATATCCTGTTATCCACACTGATATCATTTATATCCTGTTATCCCCACTGCTATCGTTTATATCCTGTTATCCCCACTGCTATCATTTATATCCTGTTATCCACACTGCTATCGTTTATATCCTGTTATCCACACTGATATCATTTATATCCTGTTATCCACACTGATATCATTTCATTGAATTGTTCATCAAGTAGGGCCACTTACTCAGTATCTCCTGTCTGTAACCTTGTTTATAGATGATGAGGAGGGAGCGGAGCAGGACATCATGCAGGTTCTGGGGAACATGGTGATGGAGATGCTGGTGAAATACTGGATCTATATCTGTGGAGGAATGTTCTTCTTCGTCAGCTTCGAGGGACGCATGGTCATGTACAAGATCATCTACATGATGCTCTTCCTCTTCTGTGTGGCGCTCTATCAGGTACACACACACACACACACGCACACACACACACACACACACGCACACACTACTTGGAGAAATTGCTGAGAAGAGAACGTTTCAGTGGGCGGAACTCATGAAAGTTATCCAGTGTCTGAATGCATTTTCTCAGCATTAAGAAGGTGACTTCCTGTGTCATAATAACATTTCCATTATAAAGCAGTGGAGGCTGCTGAGGGGAGGACAGCTCTAAATAATGGCTGGAATGGAGCCAATGGAATGGCATCAAACACATGGAAACCAGCCATTACCATGAGCCCATCCTCCCCAATGAAGCTGCCACCAGCCTCCTGTGGTATACAACCATGTAAACCGCTACAGTAAAACTGTTCTGCCAGCCAGTCAGCCAGCCAGCCAGTCAGCCAGCCAGCCAGTCAGCCAGTCAGCCAGCCAGCCAGTCAGCCAGCCAGCCAGTCAGCCAGTCAGCCAGCCAGCCAGTCAGCCAGCCAGCCAGTCAGCCAGCCAGCCAGTCAGCCAGTCAGCAGTCAGCCAGCCAGCCAGCCAGCCAGTCAGCCAGTCAGCCAGTCAGCCAGCCAGCCAGCCAGCCCACGCCAGCCAGTCAGCCAGCCAGCCAGTCAGCCAGTAAGCCAGCCAGCACAGCCAGCCAGTGCAGCCAAGCCAGCCAGCCAGCCAAGTCAGCCAGCCAGCCAGTCAAGCCAGTGTCAGCCAGCCAGCCCAGTCAGCCAGTCAGCCAGCCAGTCAGCCAGCCAGCCAGGTCAGCCAGTCAGCCAGTCAGCCAGCCCAGCCAGCCAGCCAGTCCAGCAAGCCAAGCCAGCCCAGCCAGTCAAGCCAGTCAGCCAGGCCAGCCAGTCGCCAGCCGCCAGTCCAGCCCGTCAGCCAGTCAGCCAAGCCAGCCAGCCGTCAGTCGCCAGCCAGCCAGTCCAGGCCAGACAGCCCGCCAGCCAGCCAGCCAGTCAGCCAGCCACCAGTCCAGCCAGGCCAGCCAGCCAGTCAGCCAGCCAGACATCAGCCAGCCAGCCAGTCAGCCAGGCCAGCCAGTTCCAGCCAGCCAGCCAGTCAGCCAGCCAGCCAGCCAGCCAGTCAGGCCAGCCAGCCAGTCAGCCAGGCCAGTCAGCCAGCCAGCCAGCAGCCAGGCCAGCAGCAGTCAGCCAGTCAGCCGCAGCCAGCCAGACAGCCAGTCAGCCAGTCAGCCAGCCCAAGCCAGCCAGCCCAGTCAGCCAGTCAGCCAGCCAGCCAGCCAGCCAGTCAGCCAGTCAGCCAGCCAGCCAGCCAGCCCAGCCAGTCAGCCAGCCAGATACACACAGGATGTTACACATGTTATATACACACAGGATGTTACACATGTTATATACACACAGGATGTTACACATGTTATATACACACAGGATGTTACACATGTTATATACACACAGGATGTTATTCATGTTAATCCCTCAATCAATGATCTGGGCAAATAACACAATAAGAATGATGACAGTGCCTGTCCCCCCCAGCTCAAACCCCAAATGATCTGGGCAAATAACACAATAAGAATGATGACAGTGCCTGTCCCCCCCAGCTCAAACCCCAAATGATCCGGGCAAATAACACAATCAAATATTTAAACCCATCTGACCTTAAGTGTGTGTGTGTGTGTTGTCTCCAGGTGCACTATGAATGTTGGAGGAAGTTCCTGAAGTCCTTCTGGATGTCTGTGGTGGTCTACACCATGCTGGTCCTCATCCTGGTCTACACCTTCCAGTTTGAGGCCTCCCTACCCTTCTGGTTAACATGACTGGCATGAGCAAAGAGAAGTGAGTATTAACCCTGACCCCTAACCCCTAACCCTCCCTACCCTTCTGGTCTAACATGACTGGCATGAGTGAAGAGAAGTGAGTATTAACCCTGACCCCTAACCCCTAACCCCTAACCCTCCCTACCCTTCTGGTCTAACATGACTGGCATGAGCAAAGAGAAGTGAGTATTAACCCTGACCCCTAACCCCTAACCCTCCCTACCCTTCTGGTCTAACATGACTGGCATGAGTGAAGAGAAGTGAGTCCTAACACTGACCCCTAACCCCTGACCTAACCCCTAACCCTTAACCCTAAAGTTCACAAAATAGCTCATGTCAAGAGGACATTTGCAATGCTCAGACAGCTGGGAACACCTACATTTAGTCCTGTATTAGTGGGAGATTTGATGTGTGGCAGGGTTCTTCAATTCCGGTCCTGGAGGGCCGAAACACTTCTGTTTTTCATTTCTACCTGGTAGTTAATTGCACTCACCTGGTGTCCCAGGTCTGAATTAGCCCCTGATTTAGAAGGAGAGGATGAAAAACAGAGGTGTTTCGGCCCTCCAGGACCGGAATTGAAGAACCCTGATGTACTGTATGGTCTCCACACCTTTATTGAGTGATATCTCTCTCTCTCTCTCTCTCTTCAGACTGAAGGACCTGGGGTTAGAGCGGTTCTCTGTATCGATGCTCTTCACACGTATCTTCATCCCCACCTCCTTCCTCCTAGTGTGTATCCTCCATCTTCACTACTTCCACGACCGCTTCCTCCTGCTCACCGACCTGAAGGCTGTGGCCCAAAAACAGGACAGCGCCATCTACAGGTGAGACTGAGTGACAGATCAGGGATTTGAACCATGCGTTACGTTAGCCCACTGAGCTAAAGCCTAGGCATTAATGTGGAGAGCTAATATGAGTTTCAGCACCATCTACAGATGAGCTGACTGGGGGGTTTGAACCCTGCTATGTCTCTAGACTGTGTTAACCCACTGAGCTAAAGTCTACGCATTAGTTTGGGGCTCTAACATGAGTTTATGGCAGAATCTAAAGGTGAGCTGGGTGACTGGCTCTGAACCCAGCAATGGTTCAACTCATTTTGACAGGTTTGTGTCCTGGGATTCACTAGGTGGTCTAGGATTCACTGGGTGGTCTAGGATTCACTGGGCGGTCTAGGATTCACTGGGTGGTCTGGGGTTCTGATATCATGCTGTCATTATAACTACCTCATTTGGTGTTTTCTTTCACACTGAGAAATGCTGAAACTCTAGTGGTCTGTGTGGTAGTGTCTGTAGTGGTCTCTGTGGTGGTCTGGTAGTCTATGTGGCGGTCTGTGTTTTAGTCTGGTAGTCTGTGTGGTAGTCTGGTAGTCTGTGTGGTAGTCTGGTAGTCTGTTGGTTCTGAGTGGTATCTGAGTGGTAGTCTTGTGGTGGTCTGGTTTGGGGAAATCGGTAGTCTGAGAGTTTGTCTGGGATCTGTGTGGTAGTCTGGTAGTCTGTGTGGTAGTCTGGTAGTCTGAGGGGAGTCGTTGGGGTAGTTGGTAGTTGTGTGGGAGCTGGTGGGTGGTTGGTAGTCTGTGTGGTAGTTGGTAGTCTGTGGGGGTAGTCGTGTGGTAAATCTGGTAGCCCGTGTGGTAGGCTGTGGGGGTAGTCGGTAGTCGTGTGTGGTAGTTGGTAGTCGTGTGGGTTGGGATCTTGGGTAGTTGGGGTGGTAGTCTGTGTGGAGTAGTCTGGTAGTTGAGTGGTAGGTTGGTAGTCGGGTAGTTTGGGGAGTCAGTGGTTGGTAGTCTGTGTGGTAGTCTGGGTAGTTAGAGGAGTTGGTGGGGAGTGGTGGGGTAGTCTGGTATTGTGTGGTAGTCTGGTAGTTGGGGGCGGTAGTCTGGTGGTAGTTGGTAGGGGCTGTGTGGTAGTCTGGTAGTCTGGTGTAGGTGGTAAATCTGTGGGTAGTCTGGTGGGTGATCTGGTGAGTGGCTTGTGTGGTAGTTGTAGCTGGTGGTTTAGTCTGGTAGTCTGGGGGTAGTCTGGTAGTTGAGTGGTATTGGTAGTTGGGGGTAGTTGGTAGTCTAGGGAGAGTGGGTAGTCTGGTGTGGGGTAGTCTGGTGGGATTTGGGAGTCTGTGGTAGTCTGTGGTGAGTGGTAGTCTGGGAGTCTTGTGGTAGGTAGTCTGGTAGTTGGAGTCTGTGTGGTAGTCTGGGTAGTCTGAGTGGTAGTCTGGTAGTCTGAGTGGTAGTCTGAGTGGTAGTCTGGTAGTCTGAGTGGTAGTCTGAGTGGTAGTCTGGTAGTCTGTGTGGTAGTCTGTGTGGTAGTCTGGTAGTCTGTGTGGAGTCTGGTGGTAGTCTGGTATGTCTGTGTGGTATCTGGTAGTCTGGTGGTAGTTGGTTTGTCTGTGGGTAGTCTGGTGGTTTGTCGGTAGTTGAGTGGTAGTCTGGTAGTCTGGGTGGGTAGTCTGGGGGTGTCGGTAGTCTGTGTGGTAGTCTGTGTGGTAGTCTGGTGGTAGTCTGTGTGGTAGTCTGAGTGGTAGTCTGGTAGTCTGTGTGGTAGTCTGTGGGTAGTCTGTGTGGTAGTCTGGTAGTCTGTGTGGTAGTCTGTGTGGTAGTCTGGTAGTCTGTGTGGTAGTCTGGTAGTCTGTGTGGTAGTCTGGTAGTTGTGGGTAATTTGCGGTAGTCTGGTGTTGGTGGTTGTTGGTAGTATGTGGTTTGTCTGGTAGTCGGGTGGTAGTCTGGTAGTCTTGGGGGTGCTGGTAGTCTGGTGTGGTAGTCTGGTGTCTGGTGTGGTAGTCTGGGTATTGAGTGTGGTGGGTAGTCTGGGTTTGTGGTAGTCTGGGAGTCCGTGTGGTGTCTGGTAGTCTGTGTGGTAGTCTGGGAGTCTGTGTGGTAGTCTGGTAGTCTGTGTGGTAGTCTGGTAGTCTTGGAGTCTGGTGTCTGGTGGTAGTCTGTGTGGGAAATCTGGTAGTCTTTTTGTTGTGGTAGTTGGTATTCTGTGTGGTAGTTGGTAGTCCTGGAGTGGTATTCTGGTAGTTGTGTGGTAGTCTGGTAGTCTGTGGGGGTAGTTGGTAGTCTGTGTGGTAGTTGGTACTGATGTGGTAGTCTGGTAGTCTTTTTGGGGGGTATCTGGTAAGTCTGTGTGGTAGTTGGTAGTCTGTGTGGTAGTCTGGTAGTCTGAGTGGTAGTCTGGTAGTCTGTGTGGTAGTCTGGTAGTCTGTGTGGTAGTCTGGTAGTCTGTGTGGTATCGGATTGTGTGGTAGTTGGTAGTCTGTGTGGAGTTGGTAGTCTGGTGTGGGTAGTTCTGGTAAATCTGTGGTGGTAGTCTGTGTATCTGTTGGTAGTTGGTAGTCGTGTGGTAGTCTGGTAGTCTGTGTGGTAGTCTGTGTGGTAGTCTGGTAGTCTGTGTGGTAGTCTGGTAGTCTGTGTGGTAGTCTGTGTGGTAGTCTGGTAGTCTGTGTGGTAGTCTGGTGTGGTAGTCTGGTAGTCTGTGTGGTAGTCTGGTAGTCTGTGTGGTAGTCTGGTAGTCTGTGTGGTAGTTCTGGTGGAGTCTTGTTGTGGTATTGTGTGGTAGTCTGTAGCTGAGTGGAGTCTGGTAGTTTTGAGTGGTAGTCTGGTAGTCTGGTGGTAGTTGGGGAGTTCTGGTGGTAGTCTGGTAGCTGGGTGGTAGTTGGTAGTTGAGTGGTAGTCTGGTAGTCTGTGTGGTAGTCTGGTAGTCTTGTGGTAGTTTGGGAGTTTGGAATGGTAGGTAGTCTGAGGGTAGTCTGGGTTTTGAGGGTAGCTGGGTAGTCGTGTGGAGTCTGTGGTAGTCGTGGGGGTAGTGGTAGTCTGTGGGTAGTCTGGTGTATCCTGGTAGGTTGGTAGTCTGGTGGTGTTGGTAGTCTGGGTAGTCTGTGTGGTAGTCTGGTGTTGAGGGGAAATCTGTGTTAGTCTGGTGGTTAGTCTGGTAGGCTGTGTGGTAGTCTGGTATCGTGTGGAGTCTGGGGTTTGGGAGTCGGTAGTCTGTGTGGTTTGTCTGGGGTTTGGTTAGTCTGGTAGTTGGTGGTTGTTCCCGTGTGGTAGTCTGGTAGTCTGGTGGTAGTCTGGGGAGTCTGTGTGGTAGTCTGGGTAGTTGAGTGGTAGTCCTGGTAGTCTGAGTGGTAGTCTGTATTGAGTGGTAGTCTGGTAGTCTGTTGGGTAGTCTGGTAAATTGGTTTGTCTGTGTGGTAGTCTGGTAGTCTGGTGGTAGTCTGGTAGTCTGGTGGTGTCTGGTAGTCCCGAGTGTAGTCTGTAGTCTGTGTGGTAGTCTGGTAGTCGTTGGTAGTCGAGTGGTTAGTCTGGGTTAGTCTGTGTGGTAGGCTGGGAGCTGGTGGTTTGGGTAGTCTGGTGGTAGTCTGGTAGTCTGGTGGTAGTCTGGTAGTCTTGGTAGTTGGTAGTTGTGTGGGAGTCTGGTAGTCTGTGTGGTGTCTTTTGTGGTAGTCGGTAGTCTGTGTGGTAGTCTGGTAGTCTGTGTGGTAGTCTGGTAGTCTGAGTGGTAGTCTGGTAGTCTGAGTGGTAGTCTGGTAGTCTGAGTGGTAGTCTGGTAGTTGGTAGTCTGTTGGGGGTGGAGTCTGGGGGTAGTCTGGTAGTCTGTGTGGTAGTTGTAGTCTGGTGGAGTCTGGGAGTCTGAGTGGTAGTCTGGTAGTCTGAGTGGTAGTCTGGTAGTCTGGTAGTGTTGGTAGTCTTGGTGGTAGTGTGGGTTAGTCAGTGGTAGTCTGGTTGTTTATTACTGTTTGGGATCTGGGTTTGTCTGGTGGTAGTCTGGTATTTCCCTTTTGGATCTGTATCTTTTGTGTATCTGTATCTGTTAATCTTGTCTTTACCCGTGTTGTTCCCTTTTTGTGATCTTATCTTAACCTTTTGACTGTTTCTTTTAACTTGTATCTTTTCTTACTTGTCTGTAGTCTTCTCGTATCTGTTCTAATTGCCTTGTCTTTCGTGATCTGTTCTAATGTATCTGTATCTTACCCGTAATCTTTTCTCCCGTTCTTATCTTCTCCTTGATCTATCTATCTGCTGGTGGGGTTTTACTGTGTGCTTTTTAACTGCTGTTTCCCCACCCTTCCTCCCTCCCCTCCCACCATTGTTTTTGGGACTATTTCTTTTCCTGAAAATTTTTCTCCCTCT
>LR778273.1:51422855-51582530 GCA_902810595.1 Coregonus sp. 'balchen' | reverse complement strand
GGTTCCTTTAAGAACAACAACTAATATAGGCTTCATAGAGCATTCGTAAAGCCTTTATAAGCACTATATAGATGCTTCACAAATCATAAGAGATGTCGTACTACTGAAATGGTGATATAAAGAGGTCCTTACATCCGGTAGTTTGACATAATGGGGGCAGAAGCCATTCTGCTTCCGTTGATCTGATTCCTTGTCAAAAGCAGTGCACTTTAATGGGAATAGGGTGATTTGCGATGTGGTTTTCTTGTCTCTGTGTTCAGATCCTGGCCTGTGGTTACATCAATGTCCTGGTAGTCAACAACTGTTGGCTGATCCAGCTCCTCAGTCTGGCCTGCACCATCAAGGAGTATAACGTCATCACCAACAGAGACTTCACACGTACGTCTCTTCATTTAATGACATGAAGCAATGAAACCATGTTTTATGAATGTGATGAAATGTATAAATGATGTAACTAAAGGTTCTCCATCTGCTCCATCTGCCTACTCCATCTGTCTACTCCATCGGTCTACTCCATCTGTCTACTCCATCTGCTCCATCTGTCTGACTCCATCTGTCTACTCCATCTGTCTACTCCATCTGTCTACTCCATCTGTCTGACTCCATCTGTCTACTCCATCTGTCTGCTCCATCTGTCTACTCCATCTGTCTACTCCATCTGTCTACTCCACATCTGCTCCATCTGTCTACTCCATCCATCTGCTCCATCTGTCTACTCCATCCATCTGCTCCATCTGTCTACTCCATCCATCTGCTCCATCTGTCTACTCCATCCATCTGACTCCATCTGTCTACTCCATCTGTCTACTCCATCTGTCTACTCCATCTGCTCCATCTGTCTACTCCATCTGTCTACTCCATCTGTCTACTCCATCTGTCTACTCCATCTGTCTCTCCATCTGTCTACTCCATCCGTCTACTCCATCCATCTACTCCATCTGTCTGCTCCATCTGTCTGCTCCATCTGTCTACTCCATCCATCTACTCCATCTGTCTACTCCATCTTCTCCATCTGTCTACTCCATCTGTCTACTCCATCTGCTCCATCTGTCTACTCCATCCATCTGCTCCATCTGTCTACTCCATCCGTCTGCTCCATCTGTCTACTCCATCTGCTCCATCCATCTGCTCCATCTGTCTACTCCATCCATCTGCTACTCATCTGTCTACTCCATCGTCTACTCCATCTGTCTACTCCATCTGTCTACTCCATCTGTCTACTCCATCTGTCTACTCCATCTGCTCCATCTGTCTACTCCATCCATCTGCTCCATCTGTCTACTCCATCCATCTGCTCCATCCTGTCTACTCCATCTGTCTACTCCATCTGCTCCATCTGTCTACTCCATCCATCTGCTCCATCTGTCTACTCCATCTGTCTACTTCATCTGCTCCATCTGTCTACTCCATCTGTCTACTCCATCTGTCTACTCCACCCGTCTATTCCATCCATCTACTCCATCTGTCTGCTCCATCTGTCTACTCCATCCATCTACTCAATCTGTCTACTCCATCTGTCTACTCCATCTTCTCCATCTGTCTACTCCATCTGTCTACTCCATCTGCTCCATCTGTCTACTCCATCCATCTGCTCCATCCGTCTACTCCATCCGTCTGCTCCATCTGTCTACTCCATTTGCTCCATCCATCTGCTCCATTTGTCAACTCCATCCATCTGCTCCATCTGTCTACTCCATCTGTCTACTCCATCCGTCTACTCCATCTGTCTACTCCATCTGTCTACTCCATCCGTGTACTCCATCCGTCATCTCTCCATCTGTCTACTCCATCTGTCTACTCCATCTGTCTACTCCATCTGTCTACTCCATCTACTCCAGTCTGCTCACATATTGCTCCATCTGTCTACTCCATCCGTCTACTCCATCTGTCTACTCATCTGTCTGCTCCATCTGTCTGCTCCATCTGTCTGCTCCATCTGTCTACTCCATCCGTCTACTCCATCTGTCTACTCGTTGTGTCTGCTTGTTATCTATATCTGTCTGTCTGTCTGTCTGTCTGTCCGTGGTGTCTCTAGCTGCAGGTAAGAAGTGTGATCTGCCCAGCGACGAGGCTGGGATCATCTGGGACAGTATCTGTTTTGCCTTCCTGCTGTTGCAGAGACGTGTCTTCATGAGTTACTACTTTCTACATGTGGTGGCTGACATCAGGGCCTCACAGATACTGGCATCCAGGTATACACTTACTGTGTGTGTGTCTTCATAAAGCTACTACTTCCTAAGCTTTGTGTCGAAACTACCTCCATTACACCAGCTAACTCTTACACTGCTGTAGTATTGTGATGTGATCATGGATCTGTGATGTGATCATGTATCTGTGATGTGATCATGGGTCTGTGATGTGATCATGGGTCTGTGATGTGATCATGGGTCTGTGATGTGATCATGTATCTGTGATGTGATCATGGGTCTGTGATGTGATCATGGATCTGTGATGTGATCATGTGTCTGTGATGTGATCATGGATCTGTGATGTGATCATGTATCTGTGATGTGATCATGGGTCTGTGATGTGATCATGTGTCTGTGATGTGATCATGGGTCTGTGATGTGATCATGGGTCTGTGATGTGATCATGTATCTGTGATGTGATCATGTGTCTGTGATGTGATCATGGATCTGTGATGTGATCATGGGTCTGTGATGTGATCATGGGTCTGTGATGTGATCATGGGTCTGTGATGTGATCATGTATCTGTGATGTGATCATGGGTCTGTGATGTGATCATGGGTCTGTGATGTGATCATGGGTCTGTGATGTGATCATGTATCTATGATGTGATCATGTGTCTGTGATGTGATCATGGATCTGTGATGTGATCATGGGTCTGTGATGTGATCATGGGTCTGTGATGTGATCATGTATCTGTGATGTGATCATGGGTCTGTGATGTGATCATGTGATGTGATCATGTATCTGTGATGTGATCATGTGTCTGTGATGTGATCATGTGTCTGTGATGTGATCATGTGTCTGTGATGTGATCATGTATCTGTGATGTGATCATGTGTCTGTGATGTGATCATGTGTCTGTGATGTGATCATGTATCTGTGATGTGATCATGTATCTGTGATGTGATCATGTGTCTGTGATGTGATCATGGGTCTGTGATGTGATCATGTATCTGTGATGTGATCATGTGTCTGTGATGTGATCATGTGTCTGTGATGTGATCATGTATCTGTGATGTGATCATGTGTCTGTGATGTGATCATGGGTCTGTGATGTGATCATGTGTCTGTGATGTGATCATTTATCTGTGATGTGATCATGTATCTGTGATGTGATCATGTGTCTGTGATGTGATCATGTATCTGTGATGTGATCATGTGTCTGTGATGTGATCATGGGTCTGTGATGTGATAATGTATCTGTGATGTGATCATGTATCTGTGATGTGATCATGTATCTGTGATGTGATCATGGATCTGTGATGTGATCATGTGTCTGTGATGTGATCATGTATCTGTGATGTGATCATGGGTCTGTGATGTGATCATGGGTCTGTGTGTTTCAGAGGGGCTGAGTTGTTCCAGGCTACTATAGTGAAGGCAGTCAGAGACAGACTGGAGGAAGAGAACAAGTCTATGGAACAGCTGAAGAGACAGTAAGTCCAGGTGTTTCTGTACGTTCAGCAGAGATTCAAACCATAACGAATAAAGGCACAGACTTTTCAGAGTTGGATTGGTGCGATGGGATATACAGTATACTGGACCCTCTCCAATTCGCCTACCGCCATGACAGATTCACGAACGATGCAATCGCCATTGCACTGCACACTTTCCCTCACGAATTCAGCCAATGCATATCAGAGAAGCTACAAGACTACACTGGCCCACCGCCGGGTGAAGAACGCACTACAACGACTCGCACCTGGAGGTGAAAAATGTGCTGTCAACCGGGGCCTCACAGTAGTTCTACAGGAAACGATCCAGAGATGCACATAGTCATCATGCATCAGACTGGTGCGAAGCTCACACCGCCGGTTACGTTAGCAACGAACGGCATGTTGGGAAGGACAAACTGACACTGCCCCTCCGACACTCACACACTGAAGCAATTACATATCCGCTCACACGAAACCTGAATTGATAACCACCGCAATTAAGAGGTCAACACCGCACCCTGTACATGTGACTAGTTGGTAAACAGCCTTAATCTGATCTGAATGAAACAAACGGGCTGTACCCGGGCAAATCTAACCCACCCTTTCACCAATCACGTTGTAATCCTCGACTCTATGCGCCCTGTTGGAGAAACCTAACGTCTACCTGACATACTCCATACCATCACCTCGCCCCTCTCTTAGCTGCTGTGGATGGAACCAGAACCTACCCCACCCACTACGCTCCCGGCGTCACCACTCCCTCCGTCCTACCGACCCAATGCCCCGTCCAACGTCTCCTCATCCCTTCTCCCTCCCATCCTGGCCTCTCCTGCGCCGGCCCTCTCCTCCCTCCTCTCCCAAATTCTTCCCCCCCTCTTCTAGCATCCGCGACCCGTCCTCTCCCACTCTCCGCTTTTCCTCCGCCCTGCCGGCCCCCACCCCCCAGGCTGTATTAATCTGATTTAACACCCCCGCTCCTCACCCTCAACAAACCTTCCAAATTTCCCGTTCCCCTCTGACCCCTCCTTTTGCTAAACACCAAACCCGTCATACCTGCAATTCCCCCCACCTTTCCCGAAAAAACAAACCCCCTTCCCTTTAACACCCTTTTACATTTCCCACACACCCGTTGGGAAACCCGGAGAACCTTAATCCCCGTTCCCCCCTTCGCTATCGGGTGGGCCCCCGGGGAAAAAAAAGCGGCCTACAAAACACGACTTACCCAAGACCCGCGGAGGGGAAAGAGCAGGAATTAAGAGGGGAAAAGAAGAAAGGAAAAGAAAACAAGAGACAAAGAGGGAGGCGGAACCCCCGGTCGGTAGCCCAGTCAGAAAATTGATCAAATTCCTGCTCGTCCACCTAGACAGATGAAATCTAAACAAATCCCGGACACCGGGGAAGAAGAAAGGACCTTAACCAGAGCTGAAGAAATGTGGCCTGTACCGAGCCACAGTCAACAGGAGAACGAGAGCAATGTCCCTGCATCACGCCTGGTGCGAACACTCCACCCCGGGGTTACGTGCAGCCGAACACTGGGGTGCAAACACTGCCTGCCCCCAAAAAACAAACCCATGAACCCCTGCAATCACACCGAACCCTGTACATTTCCTGAATCACACCTAACCCTGTACATGTTCATTATAACTCTTGAATTAACTGAATGAACAACCCTGCCACAATCCTATCCACAACCCTGTCACAACCATAAAATAAAAATACATGTTTGTCTTGAATATACTTGTGTTTGAAGTCGTTCTCTTAGCTTGCTGGTGTGATGGAACCAATACTCCTGCCCCTTCACCAATCTCAGACCATAAACCCGATCATCCTCGACTCACTAGACCCAATCCACGAAGCAATAACCGAGTATCACTAGAACTGCCCTCACCACTCTCCCAGTAGGAAAGACTCGGAAAGAAAGCCAAACAGAGAGGAAAAGAGAAACGCCCAGAGAAACCCTAGACCGAAGAGAAGGAAAGGGGACTAGAAAGAGCGAAGAGGAAAGAGAGGAAAGAGGAAAGAGGAGGAGGAAAAAAGTGCAGAGAAATAGGCAGAAGAATCAAGAGAGAGAAAAGACAGCAAGAGAGAAAAGACTGACAAGAGAGAAAAGAGAGACAAGAGAGAAAACGAAATAAAATAGAAAAGAGAGAGAGAAAAGAAGAAAAAGGAAGGAGAAAAGAAGAAAGAGAGAAAAAAGAGAAAAGAGGAGAAGAGAGAAAAGAGAGAAAGAGAGAAAGAGAGCAGAGAGAAAAGGGAAGAGAGGCTCAGAGAGGAAAAAGAAGGAAACGAAGAGAAGAGCGGAAAGAGAGAAAAGAGTCTTAATTTCCAAAGCAGATACAACATCTCCCAGCTCTCCCTCTCTCCCTCTCTCCCCCTCTCTCCCTCTCTACCCTCTCTCCCCTCTCTCCCCTCTCTCCCTCTCTCCCTCCCCCCCTCTCCCCCCCACGCTCCAACCCACCCCCTCAGGATGGAACGTATAAAGCAGCGCCAGGAGAAGTTTAAGAGGGGGAAGAAGAAGTTGAGCCTGGCTCAGGAGTCAGGAGATGGAGAGAACCCCATCCAGCTACAGGAGCAGGAGGGGGAGAGTGAGGGTGAGGATGAGGGGGAGAGTGAGGGTGAGGATGAGGGGGAGGATGAGGGGGAGGATGAAGGGGAGGATGATGAGGGTGATGATGATGAGGGTGTTGTTCTCATGGAATGTTTAGGAAACCCTGGAATAGATTTTCATACAATCACGATCATTATATGATATAATCACTGTAAACAATGTTGTGGTACCTGTGCTTATGTTTTTTTTTAAACATATTTATTTTAAAATAGTTGTTTAATTTGCACAAGCTCTGAATGAAGCATTGATCTACCTGTGAAACTATTTGTATTTTAGGAGCAGAGCGAGAAAGAGAGAAAGTAAAATCCAAGACAAAGAAAAGGCAGTGGTGGCGGCATTGGGTTGACCACGCCTCCAGTAGGTTGACTCCTCCTTTTTTCTCTGCTCTGATTGGCTGTTGTGTCCTTGACCAGAACTCTCAGAGGATTCCCATACTGCAACTGGGCTCCAGACAACCCGAAAACAAACAAATACCAACATTCCGTCCAGACCTCAGTCCTTTTCTGACTCTATTTAAGGCCTCTTGTTTGATTGGTTGATTGATCGATTTGTTTATTGGTTGATTGATTGGTTGGTTAATTGATTGATGAACCCCAAAACATCAGAAATATACAGGGGGGATACTGTTCTGATTTGCTTAAATGAAATAAGACAATATTACAATATGCCTCAACTAATGGGCATAAAACGGGGCCTTAAAGAGACGTACTGATGTTTGTGGTTGTGGTTCTGAGGAGGCCAGTAGGGAATCTCTCATTGTGAAAGATTGTATTAAACAGAGCTCAAATCTATCCCCCGTTTCTCTTCCTGGATTCTATCTCTGTTATTATCATCAACAGACTATAATAATATGATGCTGAATAATAATATAATATAACCTGATTCAAACAAGGCTTAAATATCGCAATGATGAAATCAATGAGGCTGAAAAGCTTTTCAATATTCTTCTAGTCACAGATCGGTACCTAAAATCTTCCAAAATCGATCCCTACTGTCTCAGTTCTTCTCTGTGGTGGCCTGTTTCTGTATTGAATGTATTTCTTAGTATTAGTAGCCTTCATTATATTATTTCTCCATTTCACCACTCCCGTAAACATCCCATTCATATACAGTGCATTCGGAAAGTATTCCGACCCCTTGACTTTTTTCCACATTTTATTACGTTACAGCCTTATTCTAAAATGGATTAAATTGTATACACAATACCCCATAATAACAAAGCAAAACACGTTTTTATAATTTTTTGCAAATGTATGAAAAAATTAAAACTGAAATATTGCATTTACATAAGTATTCAGACCCTCTACTCAGTACTTTGTTGAAGCACCTTTGGCAGCGATTACAGCCTCGAGTCTTCTTGGGTATGATGCTACAAGCTTGGCACACCTGTATTTGGGGAGTTTCTCCCATTCTTCTCTGCAGATCCTCTCAAACTCTGTCAGGTTGGATGGGGAGCGTCGCTGCACAGCTATTTTCAGGTCTCTCCAGAGATGTTCGATCGGGTTCAAGTCCGGGCTCTGGCTGGGCCACTCAAGGACATTCAGAGACTTGTCCCGAAGCCACTCGTGAGTTGTCCAGAGCGACTTACAGTTAGTGAATGCATACGTTTTTTTTGTGTGTTTTTTTCATACTGGCCCCCCGTGGGAAACGAACCCACATCCCTGCCGGCCAAACCCTCCTCTACCTTGGACGACGCTGGACCAATTGTGCGCCGCCCATGGGTCTCCCGGTTGCGGCCGGCTGCGACAGAGCCTGGACTCGAACCAGGATCTCTAGTGGCACAGCTAGCACTGCGATGCTAGGGTCGTTGTCCTGTTGGAAGGTGAACCTTCGCCCCAGTCTGAGGTCCTGAGCGCTCTGGAGCAGGTTTTCATCAAGGATCTCGCTGTACTTTGCTCCGTTCATCTTTCCCTCGATCCTGACTAGTCTCCCAGTCCCTGCCGATGAAAAACATCCCCACAGCATGATGCTGCCACCTCCATGCTTCACCGTAGGGATGGTGCCAGGTTTCCTCCAGACGTGACGCTTGGCATTCAGGCCGAAGAGTTCAATCTTGGTTTAATCAGACCAGAGACTCTTGTTTCTCATGGTCTGAGAGTCCTTTAGGTGCCTTTTGGCAAACTCCAAGCGGGCTGTCATGTGCCTTTTACTGAGGAGTGGCTTCCGTCTGGCCATTCTACCATAAAGGCCTGATTGGTGGAGTGCTGCAGAGATGGTTGTCCTTCTGGAAGGTTCTCCCATCACTACAGAGGAACTCTGGAGCTCTGTCAGAGTGACCATCGGGTTCTTGGTCACCTCCCTGACCAAGGCCCTTCTCCCCTGATTGCTCAGTTTGGCCGGGCAGCCAGCTCTAGGAAGAGTCTTGGTGGTTCCAAACTTCTTCCATTTAAGAATGATGGAAGCCACTGTGTTCTTGGGGACCTTCAATGCTGCAGAAATGTTTTGGTACCCTTCCCCAGATCTGTGCCTCGACACAATCCTGTCTCGGAGCTCTGCTGACAATTCCTTTGACCTAATGGCTTGGTTTTTGCTCTGACATGCACTGTCAACTGTAGGACCTTATATAGACAGGTGTGTGCCTTTCAAAATCACATCCAATCAATTGAACATTTACCACAGGTGGACTCCAGTCAAGTTGTAGAAACATCTCAAGGATGATCAATGGAAACAGGATGCACCTGAGCTCAATTTCGAGTCTCATAGCAAAGGGTCTGAATACTTATGTAAATAAGATATTTCTGTTTTTTATTTTTAATACATTTGAAAAACATTTATAAAACCTGTTTTCGCGTAGTCATTATGGGGTATTGTGTGTAGATTGATGAGAAAAATAATATTTAATCCATTTTAGAAAAAGGCTGTAACGTAACAAAATGTGGAAAAAGGGGAAGGGGTCTGAATACTTTCTGAATGCACTGTATTACCCAGCATCCTCTACTCCTCTTCCCTCACTGTGGCTCTTCTGTTCAAGGACATAATTCAGTTTCAACTATTACAATACTTGTAAGGTCTCTGCCCAAGTCACCTCAAACCTGTGCCATGTCTTTAGTAAACAAACTAATGCTATTGTTGTGTGTCTAACATTGTGTCTGTTTTCCTACCCTTATCAACTTCATGCCGCTAGTTGGGCTTTTTGAATCAAACCAACCTCTGCTGCCTCCCATTGACCTAGTTGACAGACTCTCTACACCCCAAAAACATCACCTTCTTTCAAGCCCTTTCCTCCAGTTGATATTAACGGCGCCTTGCGCTCTACTCCTCAGTGGTGAGAAGCGGAGATTATTACTTGTTTGAAAGTGACAGTGAAGAAGAGGAGGAAGAGGAAAGAGAGAAAAGAGAGGAAGAACTGCAGCCTCCCAAGAAGTCAGCGTTTCAGGTGAGGAATAGAGCATCGCTGACGTTTCTCTAACGTAGTCACCGGTATTACTGTTGTGTGAAATATTATATTGTCAATATTGCCTAGTTTACTATGAGATCATCTGTTGCTGCTAGGAAAATGTATCTTGTTCTTTTCCACTCGGACATTTTCTTCAATGTAATCTAATTCTGTTTTCTACTAACCACCACCTTGTATCCCTCGTCTTCAGCGAGTTATTGGGGAGTTTGCCTCAGCCCTTATAGCTCTGCCCGGATCTATCATTAAACTGACCATCACCATCCTTCAGTATGTTCTCAGGGCAGCCAAGGTACCAAACAACAGATTTAGCATTTCCTCTTACCACAGCCTGTGTAGACTGTTTCCTGTGTCCTCAGCCTGTGTAGACTGTTTCCTGTGTCCTCAGCATGTGTAGACTGTTTCCTGTGTCCTCAGCCTGTGTAGACTGTTTCCTGTGTCCTCAGCCTGTGTATGCTGTTTCCTGTATCCTCAGCCTGTGTATGCTGTTTCCTGTGTCCTCAGCCTGTGTATGCTGTTTCCTGTATCCTCAGCCTGTGTATGCTGTTTCCTGTATCCACAGCCTGTGTATGCTGTTTCCTGTGTCCTCAGCCTGTGTATGCTGTTTCCTGTGTCCACAGCCTGTGTAGACTGTTTCCTGTGTCCTCAGCCTGTGTAGACTGTTTCCTGTGTCCTCAGCCTGTGTAGACTGTTTCCTGTGTCCTCAGCCTGTTATGCTGTTTCCTGTATCCTCAGCCTGTTAGCTGTTTCCTGTGTCCTCAGCCTGTGTATGCTGTTTTCCTGTATCCTCAGCCTGTGTATGCTGTTTCTGTATCCACAGCCTGTGTATGCCGTTTCCTGTGTCCTCAGCCTGTGTATGCGTTTCCTGTGTCCTCAGCCTGTGTATGCTGTTTCTGTGTCCTCAGCCTGTGTATGCTGTTTCTGTGTCCTCAGCCTGTGTATGCTGTTTCCCCGTGTCCTCAGCCTGTGTATGCTGTTTCATGTGTCCTCAGCCTGTGGTATGGTTCCTGTGTCCTCAGCCTGTGTCTGCTGTTTCCTGTGTCCTCAGCCTGTGTCTGCTGTTTCCTGTGTCCTCAGCCTGTGTATACTGTTTCCTGTATCCTCAGCCTGTGTCTGCTGTTTCCTGTGTCCTCAGCCTGTGTATGCTGTTTCCTGTATCCTCAGCCTGTGTATGCTGTTTCCTGTGTCCTCAGCCTGTGTATGCTGTTTCCTGTGTCCTCAGCCTGTGTCTGCTGTTTCCTGTGTCCTCAGCCTGTGTAGACTGTTTCCTGTGTCCTCAGCCTGTGTAGACTGTTTCCTGTGCCCTCAGCCTGTGTATGCTGTTTCCTGTGTCCTCAGCCTGTGTATGCTGTTTCCTGTGTCCTCAGCCTGTGTATGCTGTTTCCTGTGTCCTCAGCCTGTGTAGACTGTTTCCTGTGTCCTCAGCATGTGTAGACTGTTTCCTGTGTCCTCAGCCTGTGTATGCTGTTTCCTGTGTCCTCAGCATGTGTAGACTGTTTCCTGTGTTCTCAGCCTGTGTATGCTGTTTCCTGTGTCCTCAGCATGTGTAGACTGTTTCCTGTATCCTCAGCATGTTCTGTGTAGACTTGCTGTTGCATTGAAGGCCAATGCATTTATAACTAACTGTCTATCCATCCCATGTTATTTATTTCCTTTCGGCACGGTAATGTAGCTAAGGGCTGCCAACAATTTCAATTGAAAAGATAGTCCAGATGGATCAGAAACAATCACATCCGAAACACATGTGGGATGGAAACAGGCTGATCTGGATGGCATGTTTCTGAGGGATTGTGATCAGTTGGTTTGGAGAAGTTTGCATGAACAGGATCGAGCGTCTTCCGACAGGCCTCGGGATATGCATCGATGTAATTTGTTACTTTTTGACATCTTGATGCGGTTTGCTCCATTGCACTATACTGAATCTTGTTTTTAAATATTGACATGTAGTCACAAGTAAGCCACAAGTAGGTCCACTATAAGAACATAGATGATGCCATAATTCAAACATGTAGGTGGCTTCCTCTTTCGTACTAATGTCCAGTGGAGCAAACCACTCTGTTGTTGTCATCTTGTCTTTGGTCTGATGTTAATTGTTTCAATATGTGGGTTTTAAAGGGTCAACTAGTAAGGGGGATACCTAGTCAGTTGTACAACTGAATGCATTCAACTGAAATGTGTCTTCCACATTTAACCCAACCCCTCTGAATCAGAGAGGCGCGGGGGGGGGGGGGGGGGCTGCCTTAAATCGACATCATCGGCGCCCGGGGAACAGCCTTGCTCAGGGGCAGAACGACAGATGTTTACCTTGTCAGCTTGGGGATTCGATCCAGCAACCTTTACGGTTACTGGCTCAGCGTTCCTACCCGCCAGGCTACCTGCCACCCCAGGAGTCACTTGGCTTGCTGTTGCTCTTGTGCCTCTGACCGCTTTATTGTGTCATTCCTTTGATTGGACTGAGTCCTAACTTGAAATCAGTGTGCGTTTCTCAAGTTTTCGTACAAATCTTCCGTCAGCATCAACAGATAGTTGGAGTTTAGCGCACACATCTCAAATGAGGATCCGTCCCTTTATGTTCAAACTCTAACATTGTGCTTCCTGTACTGTACTGCCCCAGTTTGTCTACCATGTCTGGATAACAGACTCCAAGACAGCCATGAAGGAACGAAGCAAAGGCAAGTTCTGGAAGAGGTACACGAAGAGATACAAACACAAAAAGGACAAGATGGATGGTGAGTATAAGTTCTGGAAGAGGCAGACCAAGAGAGACAAAATAGTTCTGGAAGAGGTAGACCAAGAGAGACAAAATAGTTCTGGAAGAGGTAGACCAAAAAAGACAAAATAGTTCTGGAAGAGGCAGACCAAGAGAGACAAAATAGTTCTGGAAGAGGCAGACCAAGAAAGACAAAATAGTTCTGGAAGAGGCAGACCAAGAGAGACAAAATAGTTCTGGAAGAGGCAGACCAAGAGAGACAAAATAGTTCTGGAAGAGGTAGACCAAGAGAGACAAAATACAGTGGGGGAAAAAAGTATTTAGTCAGCCACCAATTGTGCAAGTTCTCCCACTTAATAAGATGAGAGAGGCCTGTAATGTTCATCATAGGTACACGTCAACTATGACAGACAAATTGAGGAAAAAAAATCCAGAAAATCACATTGTAGGATTTTTTATGAATTTATTTACAAATTATGGTGGAAAATAAGTATTTGGTCACCTACAAACAAGCAAGATTTCTGGCTCTCACAGACCTGTAACTTCTTCTTTAAGAGGCTCCTCTGTCCTCCACTCGTTACCTGTATTAATGGCACCTGTTTGAACTTGTTATCAGTATAAAAGACACCTGTCCACAAGTTCAAACAGTCACACTCCAAACTCCACTATGGCCAAGACCAAAGAGCTGTCAAAGGACACCAGAAACAAAATTGTAGACCTGCACCAGGCTGGGAAGACTGAATCTGCAATAGGTAAGCAGCTTGGTTTGAAGAAATCAACTGTGGGAGCAATTATTAGGAAATGGAAGACATACAACACCACTGATAATCTCCCTCGATCTGGGGCTCCACGCAAGATCTCACCCTGTGGGGTCAAAATGATCACAAGAACGGTGAGCAAAAATCCCAGAACCACACGGGGGGACCTAGTGAATGACCTGCAGAGAGCTGGGACCAAAGTAACAAAGCCTACCATCAGTAACACACTACGCCGCCAGGGACTCAAATCCTGCAGTGCCAGACGTGTCCCCCTGCTTAAGCCAGTACATGTCCAGGCCCGTCTGAAATTTGCTAGAGTGCATTTGGATGATCCAGAAGAGGATTGGGAGAATGTCATATGGTCAGATGAAACCAAAATATAACTTTTTGGTAAAAACTCAACTCGTCATGTTTGGAGGACAAAGAATGCTGAGTTGCATCCAAAGAACACCATACCTACTGTGAAGCATGGGGGTGGAAACATCATGCTTTAGGGCTGTTTTTCTGCAAAGGGACCAGGACGACTGATCCGTGTAAAGGAAAGAATGAATGGGGCCATGTATCGTGAGATTTTGAGTGAAAACCTCCTTCCATCAGCAAGGGCATTGAAGATGAAACGTGGCTGGGTCTTTCAGCATGACAATGATCCCAAACACAACCGCCCGGGCAACGAAGGAGTGGCTTTGTAAGAAGCATTTCAAGGTCCTGGAGTGGCCTAGCCAGTCTCCAGATCTCAACCCCATAGAAAATCTTTGGAGGGAGTTGAAAGTCCGTGTTGCCCAGCGACAGCCCCAAAACATCACTGCTCTAGAGGAGATTTGCATGGAGGAATGGGCCAAAATACCAGCAACAGTGTGTGAAAACCTTGTGAAGACTTACAGAAAACGTTTGACCTGTGTCATTGCCAACAAAGGGTATATAACAAAGTATTGAGAAACTTTTGATATTGACCAAATACTTATTTTCCACCATAATTTGCAAATAAATTCATTAAAAATCCTACAATGTGATTTTCTGGATTTTTTTTTCTCATTTTGTCTGTCATAGTTGACGTGTACCTATGATGAAAATTACAGGCCTTTCTCATCTTTAAGTGGGAGAACTTGCACAATTGGTGGCTGACTAAATACTTTTTTTCCCCACTGTAGTTCTGGAAGAGGCAGACCAAGAGAGACAAAATAGTTCTGGAAGAGGCAGACCAAGAGAGACAAAATAGTTCTGGAAGAGGTAGACCAAGAGAGACAAAATAGTTCTGGAAGAGGCAGACCAAGAGAGACAAAATAGTTCTGGAAGAGGTAGACCAAGAGACACAAACACAAGAAGGACAAGAAGGAAGGTAGGTTAATCAGGGGTAGGGTTGTAAAAGTCCAGTAACTTTCCAAAAAGGTTTTCCAGAAATCCCGTTTAGAGGATTCCCCAATTTCCTGCTTATTCCATCCTGATTCTAAGAGAAACTCCAACCACAGGATTTGTGGAAAACCTGTGAATTTTGGGAAAGTTAGCAGAATTTTGCAACCCTAACCAGAAGGGTAAACCAGAGTCAGTGTTTATAAAGAAGCAGATCATCAGCAGAGACACACTTTATTCTTGATTACCAGTCTATTCATTTATGTAAATAATGTACTGTAGAGGCCTTCAACCCTATCAAAAGAGGCTTGGTTGCGAAAGTGAAAAGGAGGGGTGAGAGTGGGCAGCCCAGAAGGTCTAGTAGAAAGGGTACTTACTGCTCATACATACACAATAATTATAATCCACATCTACATTTTTTACATTTTTAGTCATTTAGCAGACGCTCTTATCCAGAGCGACTCACAGGAGCAATTAGGGTTAAGTGCCTTGCTCAAGGGCACATCGACAGATTTTTCACCTAGTCGGCTTGGGGGATTAGAACCAGCGACCTTTCGGTTACTGGCCCAACGCTCTTAACCACTAAGCTACCTGCCACCGTCTACTGTATGTTATATGTGCATTAAGTTATTGTTTTGTTGTGTTGTCCTCTGTAAGTTATTGTTTTGTTGTGTTGTCCTCTATACAGTAAGTTATTGTTTTGTTGTGTTGTCCTCTATAAGTTATTGTGTTGTTGTGTTATTCTCTGTAAGTTATTGTTTTGTTTGTATTTTCTGTAAGGTATTGTTTTGTTGTGTTATTCTCTGTAAGTTATTGTTTTGTTGTGTTATTCTCTGTGAGTTATTGTTTTGTTGTGTTATTTCTGTGAGTTATTTTTTGTTGTGTTTGGACTCGAAGGTAATTGTTTTGTTTGTGTTGTCCTCTATACAGTAATTATTTGTTTTGTTGCTGTTCCTCTCTACAGTAAGTTATGTTTTGTTGTGTTGTCCTCTATTACAGTAGTTATTGTTTTTGTTTGTGTTGTCCTCATATATACAGTAAGTTATTGTTTCTTTTGTTGTGTTGTCCTCTATACAGTTAAGTTATTGTTTTGTTGTTTGTCCTCTATACAGTAAGTTATTGTTTGTTGTGTTGTCCTCTATACATAAGTTATTGTTTTGTTGTGTTGTCCTCTATACAGTAAAGTTTATTGTTTTGTTGTGTTGTCCTCCTATACCAGTAAGTTATTGTTTGTGTGTTGTCCTCTATACAGTAAGTTATTGTTTTGTTGTGTTGTCCTCTATACAGTAAGTTATTGTTTTGTTGTGTTGTCCTCTATACAGTAAGTTATTGTTTTGTTGTGTTGTCCTCTATACAGTAAGTTATTGTTTTGTTGTGTTGTCCTCTATACAGTAAGTATTGTTTGTTGTGTTGTCCTCTATACAGTAAGTTATTGTTTTGTTGTGTTGTCCTCTATACAGTAAGTTATTGTTTTGTTGTGTTGTCCTCTATACAGTAAGTTATTGTGTTGTTGTGTTGTCCTCTATACAGTACGTTATTGTGTTGTTGTGTTATTTTCTGTAAGTTATTGTGTTGTTGTGTTATTCTCTGTAAGTTATTGTGTTGTTATGTTATTCTCTATACAGTAAGTTATTGTTTTGTTGTGTTGTCCTCTATACAGTAAGTTATCGTGTTGTTGTGTTATTCTGTAGGTCATGTGACTATAGAGTTAGGCGAGACAGAGGAGGATCAGAAGGGAGGAGAGGAGGAGAAGTCTGATGGACCAGGTGGGTACCACAGCCCATTTTGAAATACTGTAGTATATTGAAGCAATAAGGCCCGAGGGAGTGTGGTATATGGCCAATATACCACGGCTAAGGGCTGTTCTTATGCACGACGCAACGCAGAGTGCCTGGACACATCCCTTAGCCGTGGTATATTGGCCATATACCACAAACCCCCGAGGTGCCTTATTGCTATTATAAACTGGTTACCAACGTTATTAGAGCAGTAGACAAGTAGTTATGTGTCAAACCCATGGTATATTGTCTGATATACCACGGCTTTCAGCCAATCAGCATCCAGGAGCCAAACTACCCGGTTTATAATTATATCCAAAACACATGGAGAGACAATGACCAACCTCGATTCAATACAAAACATTTAAATACATATATTATACATTATCCTTAATATAGTTTACTCAGAGTCTATGATAGTCAATAACAATGTGAACGTGAGCGTGGATGTTATGGCTACTTTAGTTGAATGGACTGATGTTATGGCTACTTTAGTTGAATGGACTGATGTTATGGCTACTTTAGTTGAATGGACTGATGTTACGGCTACTTTAGTTGAATGGACTGATGTTATGGCTACTTTAGTTGAATGGACTGATGTTATGGATAGTTTAGTTGAATGGACTGATGTTATGGCTACTTTAGTTGAATGGACTGATGTTATGGCTACTTTAGTTGAATGGACTGATGTTATGGCTACTTTAGTTGAATGGACTGATGTTATGGCTACCTTAGTTGAATGGACTGATGTTATGGCTACTTTAGTTGAATGGACTGATGTTATGGCTACTTTAGTTGAATGGACTGATGTTATGGATACTTTAGTTGAATGGACTGATGTTATGGATACTTTAGTTGAATGGACTGATGTTATGGCTACTTTAGTTGAATGGACTGATGTTATGGATACTTTAGTTGAATGGACTGATGTTATGGCTACTTTAGTTGAATGGACTGATGTTATGGATAGTTTAGTTGAATGGACTGATGTTATGGCTACTTTAGTTGAATGGACTGATGTTATGGATAGTTTAGTTGAATGGACTGATGTTATGGATAGTTTAGTTGAATGGACTGATGTTATGGCTACTTTAGTTGAATGGACTGATGTTATGGATACTTTAGTTGAATGGACTGATGTTATGGATAGTTTAGTTGAATGGACTGATGTTATGGATAGTTTAGTTGAATGGACTGATGTTATGGATAGTTTAGTTGAATGGACTGATGTTATGGATAGTTTAGTTGAATGGACTGATGTTATGGCTACTTTAGTTGAATGGACTGATGTTATGGCTACTTTAGTTGAATGGACTGACGTTATGGCTACTTTAGTTGAATGGACTGATGTTATGGCTACTTTAGTTGAATGGACTGATGTTATGGCTACTTTAGTTGAATGGACTGATGTTATGGATGGTTTAGTTGAATGGACTGATGTTATGGATAGTTTAGTTGAATGGACTGATGTTATGGCTACTTTAGTTGAATGGACTGATTGGACTGATGTTATGGCTACTTTAGTTGAATGGACTGATGTTATGGCTACTTTAGTTGAATGGACTGATGTTATGGCTACTTTAGTTGAATGGACTGATGTTATGGCTACTTTAGTTGAATGGACTGATGTTATGGCTACTTTAGTTGAATGGACTGACGTTACGGCTACTTTAGTTGAATGGACTGACGTTATGGCTACTTTAGTTGAATGGACTGATGTTATGGCTACTTTAGTTAAATGGAATGATGTTATGGCTACTTTAGTTGAATGGACTGATGTTATGGCTACTTTAGTTGAATGGACTGATGTTATGGCTACTTTAGTTGAATGGACTGATGTTATGGCTACTTTAGTTGAATGTACTGATGTTATGGCTACTTTAGTTGAATGGACTGATGTTATGGCTACTTTAGTTGAATGGACTGATGTTATGGCTACTTTAGTTGAATGGACTGATGTTATGGCTACTTTAGTTGAATGGACTGATGTTACGGCTACTTTAGTTGAATGGACTGATGTTACGGCTACTTTAGTTGAATGGACTGATGTTACGGCTACTTTAGTTGAATGGACTGATGTTATGGCTACTTTAGTTGAATGGATTGATGTTATGGCTACTTTAGTTGAATGGACTGATGTTATGGCTACTTTAGTTGAATGGACTGATGTTATGGCTACTTTAGTTGAATGGACTGATGTTATGGCTACTTTAGTTGAATGGACTGATGTTATGGCTACTTTAGTTGAATGGACTGATGTTATGGATAGTTTAGTTGAATGGACTGATGTTATGGATAGTTTAGTTGAATGGACTGATGTTATGGATAGTTTAGTTGAATGGACTGATGTTATGGATAGTTTAGTTGAATGGACTGATGTTATGGCTACTTTAGTTGAATGGACTGACGTTATGGCTACTTTAGTTGAATGGACTGACGTTATGGCTACTTTAGTTGAATGGACTCATGTTATGGCTACTTTAGTTGAATGGACTGATGTTATGGCTACTTTAGTTGAATGGACTGATGTTATGGCTACTTTAGTTGAATGGACTGATGTTATGGCTACTTTAGTTAAATGGACTGATGTAATGGCTACTTTAGTTGAATGGACTGATGTTATGGCTACTTTAGTTGAATGGACTGATGTTATGGCTACTTTAGTTGAATGGACTGATGTTACGGCTACTTTAGTTGAATGGACTGATGTTATGGCTACTTTAGTTGAATGGACTGATGTTATGGCTACTTTAGTTGAATGGACTGATGTTATGGCTACTTTAGTTGAATGGACTGATGTTATGGCTACTTTAGTTGAATGGACTGATGTTATGGCTACTTTAGTTGAATGGACTGATGTTATGGCTACTTTAGTTGAATGGACTGATGTTATGGCTACTTTAGTTGAATGGACTGATGTTATGGCTACTTTAGTTGAATGGACTGATGTTATGGCTACTTTAGTTGAATGGACTGATGTTATGGATAGTTTAGTTGAATGGACTGATGTTATGGCTACTTTAGTTGAATGGACTGATGTTACGGCTACTTTAGTTGAATGGACTGATGTTATGGCTACTTTAGTTGAATGGACTGATGTTATGGCTACTTTAGTTGAATGGACTGATGTTACGGCTACTTTAGTTGAATGGACTGACGTTATGGCTACTTTAGTTGAATGGACTGATGTTATGGCTACTTTAGTTGAATGGACTGATGATATGGCTACTTTAGTTGAATGGACTGATGTTATGGCTACTTTAGTTGAATGGACTGATGTTATGGCTACTTTAGTTGAATGGACTGATGTTATGGCTACTTTAGTTGAATGGACTGATGTTATGGCTACTTTAGTTGAATGGACTGATGTTACGGCTACTTTAGTTGAATGGACTGACATTATGGTTACTTTAGTGGAAATGATTGATTGTAAGTCACTTTGACTAAGAGTCTATGGTAAATGTAACTTCTCTTCCACGTCCCAGCAGACAACGTCCTGAAGCGAGTGTTCGACGTCGTCAAGTTCACCTGGGCGTTGTTCCAGACCGCGGTGGAGAGCTTCACCAAGTGGATGAACAACGTGTGTAGAGAACACCAAGACATCTCCACCGTGCTGCGCATTGAGAGATGCATGCTCACTAGAGAGGTCAAAAAGGTAGTGACCTGCTACTGTCGCTCTCTCTCTGTCTGTCTTTGAGTTTTTTTATTTTACACACTTATAAATAGTTACGTTTTGACTTTAATATACAACAAACTATCAAAATAGAGAATTAAGTGATGATCTTGATCCTAACCATCAAACCTCTCCCCAGGGTAACGCCCCGTCCAGAAAGACTATCCATGTGTTCTACCAGAAGCATGAATCAATGACAACATATATAACCTACAGTCCATTGGGAAAGTATTCAGACCCCTTGACTTTCTCCACAATTTGTTACGTTACAGCCTTATTCTAAAATTGATTAAATTGTTTTTTTCCCCTCATCAATCTACACACAATACCGCATAATGACAAAGCAAAAACTAGTTTTTAGACATTTTTGCTAATTTATTAAAAATAAAAAACAGAAATATGACATTTACATAAGTATTCAGACCCTTTACTCAGTACTTTGTTGAAGCACCTTTGGCAGCGATTACAGCCTCGAGTCTTCTTGGGTATGATGCTACAAGCTTGGCACACCTGTATTTGGGGAGTTTCTCCCATTCTTCTCTGAAGATCCTCTCACGCTCTGTCAGGTTGGATGGGGAGCTCTGGAGCACTGTCAGAGTGACCATCGGGTTCTTGGTCACCTCCCTGACCAAGGCCCTTCTTCCCCGATTGCTCAGTTTGTCCGGGCGGCCAGCTCTAGGAAGAGTCTTGGTGGTTCCAAACTTATTTCATTTAAGAATGATGGAGGCCACTGTGTTCTTGGACATTCAATGCTGCAGAAATGTTTTGGTACCCTTTCCCAGATCTGTACCTCGACACAATCCTGTCTCGGAGCTCTACGGACAATTCCTTCGACCTCATGGCTTGGTTTTTGCTCTGACATGCACTGTCAACTGTGGGACCTTATATAGACAGGTGTGTGCCTTTCCAAATCATGTCCAATCAATTGAATTCACCACAGGTGGACTCCAGTCAAGTTGTAGAAACATCTCAAGGATGATCAATGGAAACAGGATGCACCTGAACTCAATTTCGAGTCTCATAACAAAGGGTCTGAATACTTATGTAAATAAGATATTTCTGTTTTTCGCTTCGTCATAATGGGATATTGTGTGTAGATTGATGAGGGACAAAAATATTTAATCCATTTTAGAATAAGGCCGTAACGTAGCAAAATGTGAAAAAGGGAAGGGGTCTGAATACTTTACGAATGCACTGTATATGTAACCTGTTTTAATGTTAAGGTATAACTCCCCTGAAGGGTAACGTCCCGTGCAGAGAAAGTATCCATGTGTTCTACCAGAAGCAGATGAATCAACGACAACATATTGAATAACCTATATGTAACCTATATTAATGTATAACTCCCCTGCAGGGTAACGTCCCGTCCAGAGAAAGTATCCATGTGTTCTACCAGAAGCAGATGAATCAACGACAACATATTGAATAACCTATATGTAACCTATATTAATGTATAACTCCCCTGCAGGGTAACGTCCCGTCCAGAGAAAGTATCCATGCGTTCTACCAGAAGCAGATGAATATGAACACGTCGCGGGGGTCCAGTCTGGACTGGCTCAGTGAGGGGGGGTCTCACAGGGTCCGGAGAAGGAGAGACGGCTATCGCATGGAGAGCCAGGACTCCATTGCATCTATGGCCTCCAGGGATAGTATATCCAGGTAAGTGTATGGTATGTCAACTATACCTGCATGATGAATATCTCCCAGAGACAGCGTATCTTCCAGAGACAGCGTATCTCCCAGAGACAGCGTATCTCCCAGAGACAGCGTATCTTCCAGAGACAGCGTATCTTCCAGAGACAGCGTATCTTCCAGAGACAGCGTATCTTCCAGAGACAGCATATCTTCCAGAGACAGCATATCTATTAGAATCCCTGGAGCGGCAGGTAGCTTAGTGGTTAAGAGCGTTGTGCCAGTAACCGAAAGGTCGCTGGTTCTAATCCCCGAGCCGACTAGGTGAAAAATCTGTCGATGTGCCCTTGAGCAAGGCACTTAACCCTAATTGCTCCTGTAAGTCGCTCTGGATAAGAGCGTATGCTAAATGACGTAAAATGTAAAAAAATGAATCCTATGTGAAAGGAGTATTACAATACAACGCTGACAAAAAGTATTTGCCCCCTTTCTGATTTTCTCTATTTTTGATACCGAACGTTATCAGATCTTCAACCAAAACCTAATATTAGATAAAGGGAACCTGAGTTTACAAAAGAATAAAAATAATGATACTTATATATTTATTTAATTAACACAGTTATGCAAAGTTATGCAACACCCAATGCCCCTGTGTGAAAAAGTAATTGCCCCCTTACACTCAATAACTGGTTGTGCCACCTTTAGCTGCAATGACTGCAACCAAATGCTTCCTGTAGTTGTTGATCAGTCTCTCACGTCGCTGTGGAGGAATTTTGGCCCACTCTTGCATACAGAACTGCTTTAACTCAACAACATTTGTGGGTTTTCAAGCATGAGCTGCTCGTTTCAAGTCTTTGCCACAACATCTTGACCGTTGGTATGAGGTTCTTAATGTGGAATGACGCTCGTATTCCAAGCTCTTTTGACTCGTTTTGAGTTTTGGTTCACTAAAGTCTATTGGACTAAGTTCCTGCGTCCTGCGCTTGATTCCTGCACCACACCTTCACAGCACACCTTCTGACAGCCAGACATAAATGGGACACATCTCATCCAAAAAGTTGACTCAAGTTTGCGTAAAAAGAACCTGGAAGCACTTGCATGATCATCAAGACTTGGAAGAATGTTCTATGGACAGATGAGTCAAATGTATAACTTTTTGGACGACATGGGTCCCATTATGACTGGCGAAAACCAAACTCTGCATTCCACAGTAAGAACATCATACCAAAGGTCAAGCATGGTGGTGGTGGTGTGATGGTTTGGGGTTGCTTTGCTGCCTCAGGACCTGGACGACTTGCCTTAATAGAAGGAACCATGAATTCTGCTCTGTATCAGAGAATTCTACAGGAGAATGTCAGACCATCCGTCTGTGAGCTGAAGCTGAAGCACAGCTGGGTCATGCAGCAAGACAATGATCCAAAACACACAATCAAGTCTACATGAAAATTGCTAAAAAGCAACAAATTGGACGTTTTGGAATGGCCTAGTCAAAGTCCAGACCTAATCCCAATTGAGATGTTGTGGCAGGACTTGAAACGAGCAGTTCATGCTTGAAAACCCACAAATGTCGCTGAGTTAAAGCAGTTCTGCATGGAAGAGTGGGCCAAAATTCCTCCACAGTGACGTGAGAGACTAATCAACAACTACAGGAAGCGTTTGGTTGGAGTCATTTCAGCTAAAGGTGGCACAACCAGTTATTGAATGTAATGGGGCAATTACTTTTTCACACAGGGGAATTGGGTGTTGCATAACTTTGTTTATGAAATAAATTAAATAAGTATGTAATTGTTGTGTTATTTGTTCACTCAGGTTCCGTTTATCTAATATTAGGTTTTGGTTGAAGATTTAGTATAAAAAAATATGCGAAAGTAGAGAAATTTAGAAAAGGGGGCAAATACTTTTTTCACAGCACCGTATCTTCCGGAGACCGAGCAGAGTGCTTGAGATATCCTATTATTACCTTCCATATGTTCAGTATCTTCAGCAGGGAGGATACAGGCTGAGGGATGAGGAATCGCATTCTACATTCTGCCATTACCTCCCCACTAACTTCACCATTTGGAAACCTCCACTTCGTTAGCTGTGCCATGTGGAAGCCATGTTGTAACCATGATGTCATTCCACTCCTTTATTTCCCATGTCTCCATCTCTCTATCCCATCAGTGCCTACACTGAGGCCACCATGCTGTTCTCCCGCCAAGACACGCTGGACGAGCTGGACGGAATGCCGTCAGACGTTCCCATTCCCAAAACCAGCGATCGTGCCCGGCCCAAACTCCATAAGATTTACGGCCTGGACGCCTCCAAGTCGACTGACAGCAGCAGCAGCCAAGTGTCCAGGTGCCAGGTCCAAGCCAAAAACCTCCTCTTCCTCCTCCTCTTCCTCCTCTTCCTCCTCTTCCTCTTCCTCTTCCTCCTCCTCTTCCTCCTCTTCCTCCTCATCTTCCTCTTCCTCCTCCTCTTCCTCCTCCTCCTCTTCTTCCTCCTCCTCCTCTTCCTCATCATCTTCCTCCTCTTCCTCCTCTTCCTCCTCTTCCTCCTCTTCCTCCTCCTCCTCCTCTTCCTCCTCCTACTCCCCTTCCTCCTCCTCCTCTTCCTCCTCCTCCTCCTCTTCCTCCCCTCGAACCCATTTTGTGTTTATGTGTTGCTTATTATAACTTATCATCATTACATGTGGTTTGTCAGTCATCTTTATAAACGTTGTTTCTGTTCCTCAAACTTCACAAACTACTGTCAATATACATTTTGGGATTAATAGGACTATTTATGCCCTTCACATTGAATGAGATCAATGTCAGATTGTCAGTCATGCTTGTCAGTCATGCTTGCTGTTCTCTCAACCAAAGTTTGAAACTACACAATGATACATTGGGCTGTTGAGTGAGTGTCACCCAATTACTCTCAACTTTGTGAATACAGTACTGAGCATCGACAGTAACCAGTATCTTTGTGAATACAGTACAGAGCATCGACAGTAACCAGTAACTTTGTGAATACTTAGTGTTTGTCTGTCTGTTGTTTGTCTGTCTGTCTGTCCCCCACAGCGAGGCGACTCAGTGCATCACTCTCTACTCACGGCAGGGCACCACTGACACCATCGAGGAGGTGGAGGACGAACAGGACCAGGGGGAGGACAGGCAGCACGGACCCTGGGGACCCCCACATCCGGAGGCAGAGGGGGCTGAGGGTACACCCTGGTGGAGGGGTGGTGGAGAGACCACGGAGGAGGAGAGGGACCAGGGCCAGGGGGATCCATGGGGGTCTCCAGGCCCAGGGGAGGGCCCCTCCTTCAGGGTAGACGGTCCAACCTCGACACTCCTGGCCCTTCCACCAGGGTCCCAGGACTGTACCACTGACAGTGACGATGGGGGTGTCCGGCAGGAGTACCTGAACACAGAGGAATGGGACTGGGCGGGTCAGCTGTACACCCCAAACACCTCGGACGCCCCAAACACCTCGGACGCCCCAAACACCTCGGACGCTGACGTGTCTCCCAGCTACAGCAAGGTTGGTTGTCTATGTCCCTTGTCACACTGAGCCGGGTTCCGACTTTTTCCTGGCCACTGCTTTCACTTCTGCTTTGCTTGCTTTTTGGGGTCGGGCCGGGTTACTGCAAAGCACTTTGTGACAACTGCTGATGTTAAAACGGCTTTTATAAAAAATACATTTGATTGATTGATTTATAATTTGATTGCTCACACAGCAGCACTTGGTGATTTGTAGTATAATGAAAAGTGTAAACTAAATATATTATTATTATTATTTTGTTATTAAGGCGGTGAGCTTCGACCGTCTGGAGGTGACTGATGATGATGATGATGATGAGAGGATGATGGTGATGACCCCTGACACCAGCCGGTCAGACTATATGGACGATCCCCTGCTGCCCTCACTGACCTCTGAGCTCACCGCCAGCGAGCTGCTGCTCAACAAGTAAGTGGATAAGACACTGTCTATTCTAGATAAAATAGAACTCGTCTATACAGTGGAATTGAGTACAATAGGACAGTACTTGCCAACCATTTTTTGAACTGTGGCACACCTTGATTTGGTTAAAACATTTTGCAGCACATCTAAAATGTCCCTATTTATTAATTTAGTGGTAATGACTTCCATCTCATCTGATCCATACTGCAAATCATCTATTTTCTGTGACAAAGATTTAATGGGGTTTATTTGAACTATTGTCATAGTTCCTTACTCATAATGACTCATTTCCACTTTAAGAGCCTCCCACAAATCTGCACAAAAAAAATACACAACGTGGCCAAAAGTATGTGGACACCGGTTCGTCAAACATCTAATTCCGAAATCATGGGCATTAATATGGAATTTGTCCCCCCTTTGCTGCTATAACAGCCTCCACTCTTCTGGGAAGGCTTTCCACTAGATGTTGGAACATTGCTGCGGGGACTTGCTTCCATTCAGCCACAAGAGCATTAGTGAGGTCGGACACTGATGTTGGGCGATTAGGCCTGGCTCGCAGTCGGCGTTCCAATTCATCCCAAAGGTGTTCGATGGGGTTGAGGTCAGGGCTCTGTGCAGGCCAGTCAAGTTCTTCCACACCTATCTCGACAAACCATTTCTGTATGAACCTCGCTTTGTGCACAGGGGCATTGTCATTCTGAAACAGGAAAGGGCCTTCCCCAAACTGTTGCCACAAAGTTGGAAGCACAGAATCATCTAGAATGTCATTGTATGCTGTAGCGTTAAGATTTCCCTTCACTGGAACTAAGGGGCCTAGCCCGAACCATGAAAAACAGCCCCAGACCATTATTCCTCCTCCATCAAACTTTACAGTTGGCACTATGCATTGGGGCAGGTAGAGTTCTCCTGGCATCTGCCAAACCCAGATTTGACCGTCGGACTGCCAGATGATGAATCGTGATTCATCACTCCAGAGAACACGTTTCCACTGCTCCAGAGTCCAATGGCGGCAAGCTTTATACCACTCCAGCCAAAGCTTGGCATTGCTTGTGTGCGGCTGCTCGGCCATGGAAACCCATTTCATGAAGCTCCCGACGAGCAGTTCCTGTGCTGACGTTGCTTCCAGAGGCAGTTTGGAACTCGGTAGTGAGTGTTGCAACCGAGGACAGACGATTTTTACGCACTACACGCTTCAGCTTGAAAGACACTGAGCTCTTCAGTAAGGCCATTCTACTGCCAATGTTTGTCTATGGAGATTGCATGGCTGTGTGCTCGATTTTATACACCTGTCAGCATGGGTGTAGCTGAAATTGCCGAATCCACTCATTTGAAGGGGTGTCCACATACTTTAGTGTATTTTTTTTATAGCTCTGGTAATATAGGTCTTTCATTTTGAACAGTTTGGGCTAGAGACGAGTGGTTTTCTGCATTTTAAACATGTAACCACAGACACAAACCTCCGTTTGTTTCTATAGCAGAGGCTGTGGTCCAGCTAAGCCTCATCAGACTTGCTTGTGCTAACAGTTCTCACAGGGGAAGTGAAATGATACTAATTACTTTGCTTGTGTTGCGCGCTCCTCAAATGATACTAATTATTTTGCTTGTGTTGCGCGCTCCTCAAATGATACTAATTATTTTTGCTTGTGTTGCGCGCTCCTCAAATGATACTAATTATTTTGCTTGTGTTGCGCGCTCCTCAAATGATACTAATTATTTTGCTTGTGATGCGCGCTCCTCAAATGATACTAATTATTTTGCTTGTGTTGCGCGCTCCTCAAATGATACTAATTATTTTGCTTGTGTTGCGCGCTCCTCAAATGATACTAATTATTTTGCTTTTGTTGCGCGCTCCTCAAATGATACTAATTATTTTGCTTGTGATGCGCGCTCCTGAAATGATACTAATTATTTTGCTTGTGTTGCGCGCTCCTCAAATGATACTAATTACTTTGCTTGTGTTGCGCGCTCCTCAAATGATACTAATTATTTTGCTTGTGTTGCGCGCTCCTCAAATGATACTAATTACTTTGCTTGTGTTGCGCGCTCCTCAAATGATACTAATTATTTTGCTTGTGTTGCGCGCTCCTCAAATGATACTAACGTAACAACGGTCTGAGCACACTGGACTGTTTAACAACCACACAGACGGAACCATGTGGCATTTTAATGTTTTATCTGACCACCACTAGTGCTCCCAAGTCAACAGTCCATGTGCATTCCACAGGGTCACATTTTATAAGTGAGTGTTCATTATTTTTTTTATTTTTTTTTCAAGATTAGGAAAGGTTTTGCGGCCTGAGACTTTCCTCAAAGCACAACAGTGTGCTGCGACACCGCGGTTGAAAACCACCGCTATAGAGGATGGTGGAACACATGACTACCTGAAATTATGCTTCATTTGTTATCAAATTTAATTCAATTACTTCCTACGCAAAACCTTAGGGTCCATGATTCTAATGGGAAACATTCACACCTCCATCCTAGCTTGGTCGCCGGATCTTTTAACTCTTTAGCTAATATCCCCCGCCCCCCCCCCCCACCCCCCTCCATCAGGATGTTCCATAATGAGGAGTTGGAGCGGTCCGACCGGTTCTACGCGGGCCAGCCACTGGCGTTCCAGTTGGTCTACGCCCTGTACAACATGCTGGTGGCCCACTCTGAGATGGTGTGTTACCTGGTCATCATCCTCAACAACATGCATTCAGCCTCCTGCATCACCCTGGTCCTCCCCATCCTCATCTTCCTCTGGGCCATGCTGTCGGTGCCCAGACCCAGTAAGAGGTTCTGGATGACCGCCATCGTTTACACCGAGGTAACGGAGCACTGCGTCCCAAACAGTACCCTATTCTCTAGTTAGTGCACTACTTTTAGCCAGGGCGCATAGGGCTCTGGTCAAAAGTAGTGCACTATATAAGGACTAGGGTGCCATTCTCTGGTCTAAAGTAGTGCACTATATAGGGAATAGGGTGCCATTCTCTGGTCTAAAGTAGTGCACTATATAAGGGACTAGGGTGCCATTCTCTGGTCTAAAGTAGTGCACTATATAAGGACTAGGGTGCCATTCTCTGGTCTAAAGTAGTGCACTATATAGGGAATAGGGTGCCATTCTCTGGTCTAAAGTAGTGCACTATATAGGGAATAGGGTGCCATTCTCTGGTCTAAAGTAGTGCACTATATAAGGACTAGGGTGCCATTCTCTGGTCTAAAGTAGTGCACTATATAGGGAATAGGGTGCCATTCTCTGGTCTAAAGTAGTGCACTATATAGGGAATAGGGTACCATTTGGGACTCAGGCTAGATAATAATGTATATTGCTATACGCTACACAGAGCTACTGCCCAGTAAACACATGACACTGCTATAGTCTGTGACAGACAGGTCCCACGGCCGAGCTAGAGGTTTTGAAAGACCGCCATTGTACACTGGCGTATGGGATGGCATTATCTTAATATAATTTACATGCAGGTACTTTCTATGATAGTTTACTTTACAATTCTTTAGTTGAATATGTATTGTCTGTGCACCGTGTTAATCCTGTCTATGACCCTACACAATGAGTGTCTCTAAGTTAACAAAACGATCATGATACTCATCTCTAAGGATGCCCCTGAAGAGAAATACAATATTTGTGGTGACTATTTACATTTTACATTTTAGTCATTCAGCAGACGCTCTTATTCAGAGCGATTTACAGTTATTGCATTAATCTGAAGAACAGTCAGTCATTCATCTGAAGAACAGTCAGTTCATTCATCTGAAGAACAGTCAGTCATTCATCTGAAGAACAGTCAGTTCATTCATTTGAAGAACAGTCAGTCATTCATCTGAAGAACAGTCAGTTCATTCATCTGAAGAACAGTCAGTCATTAATCTGAAGAACAGTCAGTCATTAATCTGAAGAACAGTCAGTCAGTAATCTGAAGAACAGTCAGTCATTAATCTGAAGAACAGTCAGTCAGTAATCTGAAGAACAGTCAGTCATTAATCTGAAGAACAGTCAGTCAGTAATCTGAAGAACAGTCAGTCAGTAATCTGAAGAACAGTCAGTCAGTAATCTGAAGAACAGTCAGTTCATTCATCTGAAGAACAGTCAGTCATTAATCTGAAGAACAGTCAGTCAGTAATCTGAAGAACAGTCAGTTCATTCATCTGAAGAACAGTCAGTTCATTCATCTGAAGAACAGTCAGTTCATTCATCTGAAGAACAGTCAGTTCATTCATCTGAAGAACAGTCAGTCATTAATCTGAAGAACAGTCAGTTCATTTATCTGAAGAACAGTCAGTCAGTAATCTGAAGAACAGTCAGTCCATTCATCTGAAGAACAGTCAGTTCATTCATCTGAAGAACAGTCAGTTCATTCATCTGAAGAACAGTCAGTTCATTAATCTGAAGAACAGTCAGTCATTAATCTGAAGAACAGTCAGTCAGTAATCTGAAGAACAGTCAGTCAGTAATCTGAGAACAGTCCATCTGAAGAACAGTCAGTTCATTCATCTGAAGAACAGTCAGTTCATTCATCTGAAGAACAGTCAGTTCATTCATCTGAAGAACAGTCAGTTCATTCATCTGAAGAACAGTCAGTTCATCATCTGAAGAACAGTCAGTTCATTCATCTGAAGAACAGTCAGTCATTCATCTGAAGAACAGTCAGTCAGTAATCTGAAGAACAGTCAGTGATTAATCTGAAGAACAGTCAGTCATTCATCTGAAGAACAGTCAGTTCATTCATCTGAAGAACAGTGAGTTCATTCATCTGAAGAACAGTCAGTTCATTCATCTGAAGAACAGTCAGTCATTCATCTGAAGAACAGTCAGTTCATTTATCTGAAGAAGAGTCAGTCAGTAATCTGAAGAACAGTCAGTCCATTCATCTGAAGAACATTCAGTTCATTCATCTGAAGAACAGTCAGTTCATTCATCTGAAGAACAGTCAGTTCATCATCTGAAGAACAGTCAGTCATTCATCTGAAGAACAGTCAGTCAGTAATCTGAAGAACAGTCAGTGATTAATCTGAAGAACAGTCAGTTCATTCATCTGAAGAACAGTCAGTCAGTAATCTGAAGAACAGTCAGTCAGTAATCTGAAGAACAGTCAGTCATTCATCTGAAGAACAGTCAGTCAGTAATCTGAAGAACAGTCAGTGATTAATCTGAAGAACAGTCAGTGATTACTCTGAAGAACAGTCAGTGATTAATCTGAAGAACAGTCAGTTCATTCATCTGAAGCGTTTTCTCTTATTTGTACCTTTATTTAACTAGGCAAGTCAATTAAGAACAAATTCTTATTTACAATAACGGCCTACCAAGAGGCAAAAGGCCTTTTGCGGGGACGGGGGCTGGGATAAAAATTTTTTTTTTTGGGTCAAAACACGCATCACGACAAGAGAGACACCACAACACTACATAAAGAGAGACCTAAGACAACATCACAGCATGGTAGCAACACATGACAACACAGCATGGTAGCAACACAACATGACAACAACACGGTAGCAACACAACATGGTAGCAGCACAAACATGGTACAGACATTGTTAGGCACAGACAACAGACATGAATGGCAAAGAGACAACGATACGTCACGCGAAGCAGCCACAAGTTTCAGTAAGAGAGTCCATGATTGAGTCTATGAATGTAGAGATGGAGATCAAACTGTCCTGTGTTTTTTGCAGCTCCTTCCAGTTCGCCAGCTGCAGCGAACTGAAAAGAGGAGCGACCCAGGGTTGTGTGTGCTTTGGGGACCTTTAACAGAATGTGACTGGCAGAACGGGTGTTGTATGTGGAGGATGAGGGCTGCAGTAGGTATCTCAGATAGGGGGGAGTGAGGCCTAAGAGGGTTTTATGAATAAACATCAACCAGTGGGTCTTGCGTCGGGTGTACAGAGATGACCAGTTTACAGAGGAGTTTAGAGTTCAGTGATGTGTCCTATAAGGAGAATTGGTGGCAAATCTGATGGCCGAAAGGTAAAGAATATTTAGCCGCTCGAGAGTCTCCGTAATCTAGCATGGGTAGGATGGTCATCTGAATCAGGGTTAGTTTGGCAGCTGGGGTGCTCTCCTTACGGAACCATATGACCTTTGTTTTGGAGGTGTTCAGAACAAGGGTTAAGGGCAGAGAAAGCTTGTTGGACACTAAGAAAGCTTTGTTGTAGAGCGTTCAACACGAAATCCGGGGAGGGGCCAGCTGAGTATAAGACTGTATCATCTGCATATAAATGGATGAGAGAGCTTCCTACTGCCTGAGCTATGTTGTGATGTAAATAGAGAAGAGCGTGGGGCCTAGGATGGAGCCTTGGGGTACTCCCTTGGTGACAGGCAGTGGCTGAGACAGCAGATGTTCTGACTTTATACACTGCACTCTTTGAGAGAGGTAGTTAGCAAACCAGGCCAAAGACCCCTCAGAGACACCAATACTCCTTAGTCGACCCACAAGAATGGAATGGTCTGCCGTATCAAAGGCTTAAAAATAGCAGCACAACATTGCTTAGAATCAAGGGCAGTGGTAACATAATTTAGTACCTTTAAAGTTGCAGTGACACAACCACATATCTCAGTCATAGTAAGTACATTTTTCCTCAATAAAGTAGCTATCGGCAAAGTCAGAGCTAGTAAGGGGGGAAAAAGTCAAGTGCGAGTGTTAGTTCACAAAAGGCTTTCTTTGGGTGGGGTGGGGGGGTTGCTGTGGGATTATTTAAGATACTCTTTGAAGAGGTAGGATTTCAGATGTTTTCGGAAGATGGGCAGGGACTCTGCTGTCCTAGCTTCAGGGGGAAGCTGGTTCCACAATTGGGGTGCCAGGACAGAGAAGAGCTTGGACTGGGCTGAGCAGAGCAGGACCTGCCCTCCCGTAGGGGTGGGTGGGCCAAGATACCAGAGGTCGTAGAACAGAGTACTCAAGTTAGGGTGTAGGGTTTGAGCAGAGCCTGAAGGTAAGGAGGGGCGGTTCCTCTTGCTGCTCCGTAGGTAAGTACCATGGTTTTGTAGTGGATGCGAGCTTCGGCTGGAAGCCAGTGGAGTGTGTGGAGGAGTGGGGTGACATGGGAGAACTTGGGAAGGTCGAACACCAGGCGGGCTGCAGTGTTCTGGATAAGTTGCAGGGGTTTGAAGGCACAAGCGAGGAGCCCAGTTCATCAGAGAGTTACAGTAGTCCAGACGGGAGAGGACAAGTGCCTGGATTAGGACCTGCGCCGCTTCCTGTGTGAGGTAGGGTCGTACTCTACAGATGTTGTAGAGCATGAACCTGCGGGAGCGGGTCACTGCTTTGATGTTTGCAGAGAACGACAGGGTGTTGTCCAGGATCTCCCCAAGGTTCTTTGCACTCTGGGAGGGGGACACCGTGGAGTTGTCAACCGTGATGGAAAGGTCTTGAAGAGGGCAGGCCTTCCCCGGGAGGAAGAGCAGTTCCGTCTTGTCGAGGTTGAGCATGAGGTGCTGGGCTGACATCCAAGCTGAGATATCTGCCAGGCACGCAGAGATGCGTGTCGCAACCTAGGTGTCAGAAGGGGGGAAGGAGAAAGGTAGTTGAGTGTCGTCCGCATAGCAATGATAGGAGAGACCATGTGATGATATGACAGAGCTGAGTGACTTGGTGTATAGAGAGAAGAGGAGAGGGTCTAGAACCGAGCCCTGGGGGACACCAGTAGTGAGAGTATGTGGTGCAGACACAGATCCTCTCCACGTCACCTGGTAGGATGCAATCCAAAAGTGCACAGAACCTGAGACGCCCAGCCCTGAGAGGGTGGAGAGGAGGATCTGATGGTTCACGGTGTCGAAGGCAGCGGATAGATCTAGGAGGATGAGGACAAAGGAGAGCGAATCAGCTTTGGCAGTGAGGAGAGCCTCAGTGACACAGAGAAGAGCAGTCTCGGTTGAGTGACCCATCTTGAAGCCTGACTGGTTAGGCTCAAGAAGATCGTTCTGAGAGAGATAGCAAGAGAGTGTTGGTCATGTGTGTTATGGAAAGAAAAGAAATAAGCGATACCGGTCTGTAGATTTTGACATCAGATGGTCGTGGTCAGGAATAAGGGAAGTGAGGAATAGAAGGTCTCCAGAGATGGTCTGAAGAAGGGAGGAGGGGATGGTGTCCAGCGGGCAGGTTGTCGGACGGCCAGACCTCACTAGTCGCAGGATGTCATCTGGAGAGAGAGGGGAGAAAGAGGTCAAGGCGTAGGGTAGTTCTGTGTGAGCGAGACCAGTGGACTCAATAGGCTGAGTGAATGAGGAGCGGATGTCGTCAACCAATTTTTCAAAGTGGTTGACAAAGTCGTCCACAGAGAGGGGGGGGGGGGGGGGGGGGGGATTAAGGAGGGAGGAGAATGTGGATAATAGTTTTCTAGGGTTAGGGGCAGAAGCTTGAAATTTAGAGTGATAGAAAGTGGCTTTAGCAGCAGATACAGAGGAAGAGAAGGTTGTTATGTGAATTTCTATCTCTAATTCAACCTAAGCTTGAATCATTACCAGAGGTTGTAAGGCTCTGGTTTTAATCATCAATGATTCAAGGTCCACAACCCACAAGGATTATCTCTATTTTTATTCATGGAGAGCTCTGGCGCTAAAAACACATACATTACTGTTTTATACCTCCTGACAAACAAAGGTACTTTGCTCCTCCCACCTTTAGGTGGCTTTTCTAAACAGTTTCCGCCTTCCCCTTCACCCTTGAATGTTTAGTACCGCCCCCTCTGTTAGTGGGTTGACACTACATGATAATTCTAACATTTATACTGTATTTGGGGTGAAATCCTTTAGTCATTATTCTTAAAATGCAAATTAATCTAACAAAGGTAGAGAGGAGGGAGTGAAAGTCCTCCAGAAAGTTTAGTTTTCCTCTATTTTTGCTCAGTTGCCCACAGCCCTGTTCTGAAAGCTCGCACGGTACAGGGGGGGAGGGCCGAGCCGCCCGGGAGGAAAGGGGACAGTGAATGTCATAGGATGCAGAAAGGGAGGATAGTAGGGTCGAAAGAGGCAGAATCAGGAGACAGGAGGGAGAAGGATTTAGCAGAAGGGAGAGATGATAGGATAGAAGAGGAGAGAGTAGTGGCGCATGACCATCTGGGTAGGGGCTCAGTGGTTAGGGTTGGAGCAGTGGGAGACAGAAAAGGAAACAAAGTAGTGATCAGAGACCTGGAGGGGGGTTGCAGTGAGATTAGTAGGCAAACAGCCTCTAGTAAAGATGAGGTCAAGCGTATCGCCTGCCTTGTGAGTGGGAAAGGGTGTGGTCAAAAGAGTCAAGGAGGGGAAAGAAAGAGTTGGAAAGAAATTAGTCGAAGGCAGACTTTGGGAGGTTGAAGTCGCCCAGTACGAAGAGGGGTGAGCCATCGTCAGAAAATTTGCTTATAAAGGTGTCAAGCTCAATGAGGTACTCTCTAAGGGCACCTGGTGGGCATTAGATGACAACAATGTTAAGCTTGAGTGGACAAGTGACAGTGACAGCATGGAATTCAAATGAGGAGATGAACAGGTGAGAGATGGAGAAAATAGAACATCTCCACTTAGGAGAAATGAGCAGCCCTGTGCCACCACCACGACGACCAGATGCTCTCGGACTATGAGAGAAAACATAGTCAGATGAAGAAAGAGCCGCTGGAGTAGCAGTGCTCTCTGGGGTGATCCATGTCTCCGTCAGGGACAAAAAGTCAAGGGACTGAAGGGCAGCACAGGCTGAGATGAACTCGCCGTTCTAGACCGCAGATCAGCAGTTCCGAACGCTGCCGGAGACCCGGAATTCCACATACAGCGCCTTCAGAAAGTATTCATACCCCTTGACTTATTCCATATTTTGTGTTACAGCCTTAATTTAAAATGGATCAAATATATTTTTTTCTCTCTCACCCATCTACACACAATACCCCAAAATGACAAAGTGAAAACATGTTTTTGGAACTTTTTGCTAATAAAAAATGAAATACAGAAATACACAATATAGAGTCGTGTATTGCTGTACATTGTGTCCTACTAGAACTTTCTGAAAATTGTGTGCACAGTCTAAATTTGAAGGGTTGCAGCCAAGAGGAGCGTCAAGAGGCCTACAGGGAGATGTGGATGGGATGGAAAACACACAGAGCCAAATTAGATCTCAGAGTGTGCAAAGCTGTCATCAAGGCAAAGGGTGGCTATTTGAAGAATCTCAAATATACAATATATTTTGATTTGTTTAACACTTTTTGGGGGGGGTTACTACATGATTCCATATGTGTTATTTCACAGTTTTGATGTCTTCACTATTATTCTACAATGTAGAAAATAGTAAAAATAAAGAAAAACCCTGGAATGAGTAGGTGTTCTAAAACCTTTGACTGGTAGTATATATGTAGGTATAGTTAAAGTGACTATGCATAGATAATAAACAGAGAGTAGCAGCAGCGTAAAAGAGGAGGTGGGGGGGGTGGGGGGGGGGGGACAATGCAAATAGTCTGGGTAGCCATTTGAATAGCTGTTCAGGAGTCTTATGGCTTGGGGGGTAGAAGCTGTTAAGAAGCCTTTTGGTCCTAGACTTGGCGCTCCGGTACCGCTTGCCGTGCGGTAGCAGAGAGAACACTCTATGACTAGGTTGGCTGGAGTCTTTGACAATTTGTAGGGCCTTCCTCTGACACCGCCTGGTATAGAGATCCTTCCTCTGACACCGCCTGGTATAGAGATCCTTCCTCTGACACCGCCTGGTATAGAGGTCCTTCCTCTGACACCGCCTGGTATAGAGATCCTTCCTCTGATATAACCAATAGGCTAAATGTAGGTACATTTAGCTGGGGGGGGCAATGAGGAGATTCTGGATCTTTCCCTCACGGTCCAGTGTAGCTCAGTTGGTAGAGCATGGCGTTTGCAACAGCAGGGTTGTGGGTTCAATTCCCACAGGGGGCCAGTATGAAAAAACAACAACACATTATGCACTCACTAACTGTAAGTCGCTCTGGATAAGAGGGTCTGCTAAATGACTAAAATGTGAAATGGGGACGTGGGAGTGGCGTTGCCATGGCGTTTCAATTGTTTTAGTGAAATTCAATGGATCTATAATATTGTTGGGTTTCATGTCTTCTCTCATCTAGGTCGCCATCGTCATCAAGTACGTCTGCCAGTTTGGCTTCATTCCCTTCAACCAGAACCTAAAGGTGGATGGGAATAAACCCTACCACCCTCCCAACATCATCGGAGTGGAGAAGAAAGATGGATACCTCGTCTACGACCTCATACAGCTTCTAGCGCTCTTCTTCCACAGGTCCATCCTGAAGGTAGATATGCGATCGGTGCCTAAAGCGTCTCAGAGAAGGAGCGCTGATCTAGGACCAGTTTTAACTTGTTGAACCATAATGAAGAAGATCAAATGGAGCGTATTGTACCAGTGTTCATACTGAACTGGGATCAAGATCACTATGATAGAACTGATTTGTTATTATCAAGTTATTACTGACAGCTCTTGGTCTCAGATCGTAATACAATGTGATCGATTGTTTTGTCTCATGCTCCATTGGTACCCCTACCTCTCCTCTACACTCTCCCGTCGTAGTGTCATGGCCTCTGGGACGAAGACAACCTTAAGGACACCCTCCGCCAGGACAGTGAGTCGAAGGAAGACGAGAGGACGGAGAAGGAGAGAGAGGCCACTCCCGTCCCCTCCACCCACCGCGAGAGGAAGGGCTCCACCCAGACCCCCGGGTCTATAAACCTGGGCACGGGCACCTCCATGGACTACCTCCAGCAGCAGACCTACCAGAGAAGGGAGAGCTCCAGTGGAGGGTCTCATAACTCCCACCGCTCGAGCCACTCTCTACGCTCCAAGAGAGGTAAGGACACTTACTTTACTAGTAACTATAATTTACTTTACTTGGCTATTTTATATTTACATTTTAGTGATTTAGCAGACGCTCTTATCCAGAGCGACTTACAGTAGTGAGTGCGTACGTTTTCATATTTGTTCGTACTGGTCCCCCCGTGGGAATCAAACCCACAACCCTGGCGTTGCAAGTGCCATGCTCTACCAACTGAGCCACACGGGAACATACTGTACTGTACTTGGCTACTTACTTAACTTGTCTACTTACTGTACTTTACTTGGCTACTTAGTGTACTTTGCTTGGCTACTTAGTGTACTTTGCTTTAATTTGGCTACTTACTGTACTTTACTTGGCTACTTATTTTACTTGTCTACCCACTGTACTTTACTTGGCTACTTATTTTACTTGGCTACTTCCTGTACTTTACTTGGCTACTTATTTTACTTGGCTACTTACTGTACTTTACTTGGCTACTTATTTTACTTAGCAAATTAGCCACTTTACTTTACTTTACTTGACTTTACAATAGGGTTAGGGCCTCACTCAATACATTTAGAGATGTAACCTCATTACATCTAGCCTTTAGCTCGTTGACATGCGTTGCCATGGTTTCTCCAGGAAGCACTAACTCCAGGAACAGTAGCCGTGGAGACGGGAGTGAGGTGTCAGTGCAGCAGAAGACTAAGAAACAGCTGATCATGGAGAAACTCAGAGAACAGATGATCAAAGCCAAGACCTTCACTATCAAAAGGTGGGCTTGGTTGACTGATTGATTGAGTGGTTGATTGATTGGTTGATTTATTGATTTATTGATTTATTAAATGGCTCTTTGTCATAAAATAACCTAACATAATATTCTCCTACATTTGTTTTGTGTTCTCTCCAGGACCATGAAGGTCTACCTCCCTGTCCGTCGGTTCTTCTCCAACCTGGTCCACCCAGAGCACAGCGCTGTGATAGACGTCTATGTCCTCATGTTCCTGGCCGACACCGCCGACTTCATCATCATCGTCTTTGGGTTTTCTGCTTTTGGGGTATGTCTTTACATTTGACATCATCTTATTATCCTGTCAGAAACAGTCAGCAGGGTCCTGTGTGGCTCAGTTGGTAACCATGTGGTCTTCGCAACACCAGAGTTATGGGTTCAATTCCCACATGGATCACATATTTAAAAATGTGGCATCAATTATTTCTTCTTCTTCTCAGAAACACTCAGCGGGAGCCGACATCACGTCGTCTCTGTCGGAGGACCAGGTTCCCGGAGCCTTCCTGGTGATGGTGCTGATCCAGTTTGGGACCATGGTGGTGGACCGGGCCCTGTACCTCAAGAAGACAGTGCTGGGGAAGATCATCTTCCAGGTCGTCCTGGTGTTCGGAATTCACTTCTGGATGTTCTTCATCCTCCCCGGACTCTCTGAGAGGTAAATACTCACCTAGTGATGTCCATTTGTTCATTTGTTGATTCGTTAATTGGTTAATTAGTTATGGGATCCATTTCTGGATGTTCTTCATCCTGCCCAGACTTTCTGAGGTAACAACCCTGCCTAACACTTCCTATAAATACCCATGATGCATTATAACCACATGTATAATGCTTTATATGCTAATGTGTCATAATCTATTTCAGGATGTTCTTCATCCTGCCTGGAGTCAATGAGAAATATAATTCTCTCCTTTCTGTGTTAATTAGTTCATTCATCTGATATAAATTCATTTGATTGATTGAATTAGTTGATTTGTAAACATATCCAGTTTTTTTAGATCTGCATGAGTCCCTAGGGGGTAGGGGCTCGTGATCGATTAAGGATCTATCATTAGTAACTGTGTTTATCAATAGTAACCATGTTTAACAGGGTTTGTACCTCTGTCCACTTTGCAGGCGTTTCAATGAGAACACTGTAGCCAAGCTGTGTTACTTTATCAAGTGTATCTACTTTGGGCTGTCAGCCTATCAGATCCGCTGTGGCTACCCCACCAGAGTCCTGGGTAACTTCCTCACCAAGAGCTACGACTACGCCAACCTCTTCCTGTTTCAAGGGTGAGTTGGGACACGGTAGGGAGTAGTAGGACATTCAGCATACGGCGCATTCGGAAAGTATTCAGACCCCTTGACTTTTTCCACATTTCGTTACGTTACAGCCTTATTCTAAAATTAGTTAAATAAAAACATTTCCTCATCAATCTACACACAACACCCCATAATGACGAAGCGAAAACAGATTTTGATAACGTTTTGCAAATGTATAAAAAAACAAAAAACAGAAATACCTTATTTCCATAAGTATTCAGACCCTTTGCTATGAGACTCGAAATTGAGCTCAGGTGCATCCTGTTTCCATTGATCATCCTTGAAATGTTTCTACAACTTGATTGGATTCCACCTGTGGTAAATTCAATTGATTGGACATGATTTGGAAAGGCACACACTTGTCTATATAAGGTCCCACAGTTGACAGTACATGTCAGAGCAAATACCAAGCCATGAGGTCATAGGAATTGTCCGTAGAGCTCCGAGACAGGATTGTGTCGAGGCACAGATCTGGGGAAGGGTACAAAAAAATTCTGCAGCATTGAAGGTCCCCTAGAACACAGTGGCCTCCATCAATCTTAAATGGAAGAGCTGGCCGCCCGACCAAACGGAGTAATCCGGGGAGAAGGGCCTTGGTCAGGGAGGTGACCAAAAACCCGATGGTCACTCTGACAGAGCTCCAGAGTTCCTCTGTGGAGATGGGAGAACCTTCTAGAAGACAACCATCTCTGCAGCACACCACCAATCAGGCCTTTATGGTACACAAAAAAATAAATAATGTATGCACGCATGACTGTAAGTCGCTTTGGATAAAAGCGTCTGCTAAATGGCATATTATATTATTATTATTATATTATGGTAGAGTGGCCAGACGGAAGCCACTCCTCAGTAAAAGGCACATGACAGCCCGCTTGGAGTTTGCCAAAAGGCACCTAAAGACTCTCAGACCATGAGAAACAAGATTCTCTGGTCTGATGAAACCAAGATTGAACTCTTTGGCCTGAATGCCAAGCGTCACGTCTGGAGGAAACCTGGCACCATCCCTACGGTGAAGCATGGTGGTGGCAGCATCATGCTGTAGGGATGTTTTTCAGCGGCAGGGACTGGGAGACTAGTAAGGATCGATGGAAAGATGAACGGAGCAAAGTACAGAGATCCTTGATGAAAAGCTGCTCCAGAGCGCTCAGGACCTCAGGCTGGGGTGAAGGTTCACCTTCCAACAGGTCAACGACTTGAACCCGATCGAACATCTCTGGAGAGACCTGAAAATAGCTGTGCAGCGACGCTCCCCATCCAACCTGACAGAGCTTGAGAGGATCTGCAGAGAAGAATGGGAGAAACGCCCCAAATACAGGTGTGCCAAGCTTGTAGCGTCATACCAAAGACTCAAGGCTGTAATCGCTGCCAAAGGTGCTTCAACAAAGTACTGAGTAAAGGGTCTGAATACTGATGTAAATGTCATATTTAAGTTTTATATTTTTTATACATTTGCAAAAATGTATAAAAACCTGTTTTTGCTTTGTCATTATGGGTTATTGTGTATAGATTGATGAGGGGAAAAAAACAATTTAATCAATTTTAGAATAAGGCTGTAATGTAACGAAATTTGGAAAAAAATCAAGATGTCTGTGTTCAGTGTTGTAGTACTCGAGCCCAGGACTCGTAACTTGACTCGGACTCGACCATTAGTCACAAAGTCTCTCTCCCTTCCCATAATTCAACATGCCAGATATGAGAAATAGGTTTGAGTGTCCTAACCCAGTCCCCTCCAGGTTCCGTCTGATCCCGTTCCTGTCTGAGTTGCGTGCAGTGATGGACTGGGTCTGGACCGACACCTCCCTGTCCTTATCCTCCTGGATCTGTGTGGAAGACATCTACGCACACATCTTCGTCCTCAAGTGCTGGAGGGAGTCAGAGAGGGTTGGTTGTGTCCTCTGTTCATGTGTCTACCGAACGCTTCAGAAGAAAAGTATTCACACCCCTCGACTTTTCCCACATTCTGTTGTGTTACAGCCTGAATTTCAGATGGATTAAATTTAGATTTTATTGTCACTGGGCCTCCACACAATACTCCATAATGTCAGTGAAATTATGTTTATAGACATTTTTACAAATTAATTAAAAATGAAAAGCTGAAATGTCTTGAGTCAATAAGTATCAACCCCTTTGTTATGGCAAGATTAAATAAGTTCAGGAGTAAAAATGTGCTTAACAAGTCACATAATAAGTTGCATTGACTCATTCTGTGTGCAATAATATTGTTTTAACATGATTCTTTAATGACTACTTCATCTCTGTACCCCACACATACAATTATCTGTAAGGTCCCTCAGTCGAGCAGTGAATTTCAAACCACAAAGACCAGGGAGGTTTTCCAATGCCTCGCAAAGAAGGGCACCTATTGGTAGATGGGTAAAACAAAAAAAAGCAGACATTGAATATCCCTTTGTGCATTGTGACGTGATTAATTACACTTTGGATGATGTATCAATACACCCAGTCACTAAAAAGATACAGGTGTCCTTCCTAACTCAGATGCCAGAGAGGAAGGAGACCATGAGGCCAAATGGTGACTTTAAAACAGTTACAGAGTTTAATGGCTGTGATGGGAGAAAACTGAGGATGGATCAACAACATTGTAGTTACTCCCCAATACAGAGTGAACAGAAGGAAGCCTGTACAGAATATAAATATTCCAAAACATGCATCCTGTTTGCAACAAGACACTATAGTAATATTGCAAAAGAAATTGGCAAAGAAAATCACCTTTGTTTGGGTCAAATCCAATACAACACATTACTGAGTATCACACTCATGTTATGGTTATGCTTGTCATCATTAAGGAATGCAGAGTTTTTCAGGATAAAACATTAACGGAATGGAGCTAAGCTCAGGCAACATCCTAGAGGAGAACCTGGTTCAGTCTGCTTTCCACCAGACACTGGGAGATGAGTTCACCTTTCAGCAGGACAATAACCTAAAACACAAGGCCAAATCTACACTGGAGTTGCTTACCAAGAAGACAGTGAATGTTACTGAGTGGCCAAGTTACAGTTTTAATGATCAACAACCAATTTGACAGAGCTTGAAGAATTTTGAAAATAATAATGGGCAAATATTATGCCGTCCAGGTGTGGGAAGCTCTTAGAGACTTACCCAGAAAGACTCACAGCTGTAATCGCTGCCAAAGGTGCTTCTACAAAGTATTGACTCAGGGGTGTGAATATTTCTGCATTTCATTTTGTCATTATGGGGTATTGTGTGTAGATGGGTAACAGAAAAAAATTATTTTTGATCCATTTTGAAATCAGGCTGTAACACAACAAAATGTGAAATAAGTCAATGGGTATGAATACTTTCTGAAGGCCACTGGTACCCCCAGTCCATAACTATAGTCCTCCTCTCCCCTCCCCTCCAGAGGTACCCCCAGCCCATAACTATAGTCCTCCTCTCCCCTCCAGAGGTACCCCCAGCCCATAACTATAGTCCTCCTCTCCCCTCCTCTCCCCTCCAGAGGTACCCCCAGCCCATAACTATAGTCCTCCTCTCCCCTCCAGAGGTACCCCCCAGCCCATAACTATAGTCCTCCTCTCCCCCTCCAGAGGTACCCCCAGCCCATAACTATAGTCCTCCTCTCCCCTCCAGAGGTACCCTCAGCCCATAACTATAGTCCTCCTCTCCCCCTCCAGAGGTACCCCCAGTCCATAACTATAGTCCTCCTCTCCCCTCCAGGGTTACCCCCAGCCCATAACTATAGTCCTCCTCTCTCCCCCTCCAGAGGTACCCCCCCAACCCATAACTATGTCCTCCTCTCCCCCTTCCAAGTACCCCCAGTCCATAACTATAGTCCTCCTCTCCCCCTCCAAAGGTAACACCCAGCCCATACTATAGTCCTCCTCTCCCCTCCAGAGGTACCCCCAGTCCATAACTATAGTCCTCCTCTCCCCTCCAGAGGTACCCCCAGCCCATAACTATAGTCCTCCCCTCCCCTCCCCTCCAGAGGTACCCTCAGCCCATAACTATAGTCCTCCTCTCCCCTCCAGAGGTACCCCCAGCCCATAACTACAGTCCTCCCCTCCCCTCCCTCCCTCCAGAGGTACCCCTCAGCCCATACCTATAGTCCTCCTCTCCCCTCCAGAGGTACCCCCAGCCCATAACTATAGTCCTCCTCTCCCCTCCAGAGGTACCCCCAGCCGCGGGGCCAAGCTAAGAAGCCGGTGGTGAAGTATGGGATGGGAGGGATGATCGTCATGCTTCTCATCTGTATCATCTGGTTCCCTCTACTCTTCATGTCTCTGGTCAAGTCTGTGGTGGGGGTGGTCAACAAACCACTGGACGTCTCCTTCTCCATCACCCTGGCCGGGTTCCAGGTACTGTAGCAGAACTAAGGGTCTACTACTGATAGGTCCATCAGTTGATCGGGATCGGGATTGATCCGTCAGTTAGCCAGCCAGTTTTTGGTGACCTGCTTTTTGCTTAAGATGTTCTGTAGATTCCATCCTACATTATGTCTTCCAGCCCATCTTCACCATGAGTGCTCAGCAGAACCAGCTCAGAGGAGTCTCCAGCCGTGACTTCCATGGCACCTTCATGAGGTCATACCTGTCCTACCCTGTAAGTACACGGTTACAAGGATTTTATGTATTTTATGCAACTACTATGTGTGTTGTCTCACTGGGTTGGTAGCCAAGCACAGGACAAATCTACATTGTAACAGAGGGATAATGTTATCTTCCTCTCCTCTCCTCCTCTCCTCCTCTCCTCCTCACCTCCTCTCTTCCCCTCCTCCTCTCCTCCCTCGCCTCCTCCATCCTCCTCTCCTCTCTCCTCTCCTCCTCTCTTCCTCTCCTCTCCTCCTCTCTTCCTCTCCTCCTCGCCTCCTCACCTCCTCTCTTCCCCTCCTCCCCTCCAACTCTCCTCCTCTCTTCCTCTCCTCTCCTCCTCTCTTCCTCTCCTCCTCACCTCCTCACCTCCTCTCTTCCCCTCCTCCTCTCCTCCTCTCCTCCTCTCCTTCTCTTCCCCTCCTCCTCTCCTCCTCTCCTCTCTACAGAAAGCGATGCAGTGGTTGGAGTCCTACATGCCAGAGGATCTGACCATAGCTGAGTTGGAGGGCAGCTCTAACAGTCTGTGGACCATCAGTCCTCCCAGTAGAACTAACATCATGGAGATGCTCAACTCCAAGGAACAGTTCCCCATCACTGTAGCTTGGTCTGTCCAGCGGTAAGAACATTCCCCATCCCTGTAGCTTGGTCTGTCCAGCGGTAAGAACAGTTCCCCATCACTGTAGCTTGGTCTGTCCAGCGGTAAGAACAGTTCCCCATCCCTGTAGCTTGGTCTGTCCAGCGGTAAGAACAGTTCCCCATCCCTGTAGCTTGGTCTGTCCAGCGGTAAGAACAGTTCCCCATCCCTGTAGCTTGGTCTGTCCAGCGGTAAGAACAGTTCCCCATCCCTGTTTGCTTGGGCTGTCCAGCGGTAAGAAAAAGTTTTTCCCCATCCTGTAGCTTGGTCTGTCCAGCGGTAAGAACAGTTCCCCATCCCTGTAGCTTGGTCTGTCCAGCGGTAAGAACAGTTCCCCATCCTGTAGCTTGGTCTTTCAGCGGTAAGAACAATTTAAAAATTTTCCCTGTAGCTTGGTTGTCAGCGGTAAGAACAGTTTCCCATCCTGTAGCTTGGTTTGTCAGGTAGAAAAAGTTCCCCATCCCTGTAGCTTGGTCTGTAAGCGCGGGAAAAAAAGTTCCCCATCCCTGTAGCTTGGTCTGTCCAGCGGGTAAGAAAGTTCCCATCCCTGTAGCTTGGTTGTCCAGCGGTAAGAACAGTTTTCCCCCTCCCTGTAGCTTGGTCTGTCCGGTAAAAGGAGAAAAAGTTCCCATCCCGTAGCTTGGTTGTCCAGCGGGTTTAAAAAAACAGTTCCCCATCCCTGTCGCTTGGTCTGTCCAGCGGTAAAGAAACAGTTCCCATCCCTGTAGCTTGGTGTCCAGCGGTAAAAAAACAGTTCCCATCCCTGAGTTGGTCTGTCCAGCGGTAAGAACAGTTCCCCTCCTGTAGCTTGGTCTGTCCAAACGGTTAAGAAAACAGTTCCCCAAACCTGTAGCTTGGTCTGTCCAGCGGTAAGAACAGTTCCCCATCCCTGTAGCTTGGTCTTTTCCAGCGGGGTAAAAAAACGTTCCCCATCCCGTAGCTTGGTCTGTAGCGGTAAGAAACAGTTCCCAAACCCTGTAGCTTGGTCTGTCCAGCGGGAATAAGAACAGTTCCCTCCCTGTAGCTTTGGGCTGTCCAGCGGTAAGAACAGTTCCCCATCCTGTAGCTTGGTCTGCCAGCGGTTGAGAAAGTTCCCCCTCCCTGTAGCTTGGTCTGTCAGCGGTAAGAACAGTTCCCCATCCGTAGCTTGGTCGTCCACCGGTAGAACCCTTCCCAACCCTTAGCTGGTCTGTCCAGCGGTAAGAAAGTTTCCCCATCCTGTAGTTGGGCTGCCAGCGTAAGAAAGTTTCCCCTCCCCGTAGCTTGGTTTTGTCCCGCGGGGGGTAAGAACAGTTCCCCATCCTGTAGCTTGGTTGTCAGCGGTGAGGTTCACTACGACTGGTCCGTTCTAAGAGTAAGTAGTGTTAGAGTAGTGTAGAGCAGTTGTTGGTGGAGACCTCTGCGTGTGATGAGTTTGAATAACAGACTGGAACTTTAAAGGAGGGTGGTGCTTGAAATCATTGTTCCTCCTCTGTTTACCATGGTTACCTGCAAGGAAACACGTGCTGTCATCATTGCTTTGCACAAAAAGGGCTTCACAGGCAAGGATATTGCTGCTAGTAAGATTGCACCAGTCACGATCGTTGTGAGAAGCGGACCAAGGCGCAGCGTGATAGGCGTACATCTTTTAATGAGTACTTTTCACAAATAACAAAACAACAAAACGATACGTGAAGTCTAAAGGTTCACCAACACAAACCTATACAGAACAAGATCCCACAAATAACTAGTGCCAACAGGCTGCCTAAGTATGGTTCCCAATCAGAGACAACGAGAATCAGCTGCCTCTGATTGGGAACCACCCTGGCCAACATAGAAAACACGAACTAGAACACAACATAGAAAATCACACATAGAAAATCCACACCCTGGCTCAACATATAAGAGTCCCCAGAGTCCCCAGAGGTGTGACAGTACCCCCCCCCAAAGGCGCGGACTGCGACCGCGCCAACCAAACCCAACAGGGGAAGGACCGGGTGGGCATTCCGCCTCGGAGGCGGATCCGGCTCCGGGCGTGACCACCACTCTCTCGCTACCCCCCCTTAGCGCCCCTGGTCTGGTCTGGCCCCGCTGGCCGGACCTGGACTGGACACCGGTGGAGCGGATTGCTCAGGCTCCGGTGTGGAGCAGGCACCGGTGGAACAGGCACGGGCTGTGCCGGACTGACGACGCGCACCACTGGCTTGGTGCGGGGAGTAGGAACGGGCCGGACCGGGCTGACGACGCGCACCACTGGCTTGGTGCGGGGAGCAGGAACGGGCCGGACCGGGCTGGCGACGCGCACCACTGGCTTGGTGCGGGGAGCAGGACGGGCCGGACCGGGCTGACGACGCGCACCACTGGCTTGGTGCGGGGAGCAGGAACGGGCCGGACTGGGCTGGCGACGCGCACCACTGGCTTGGTGCGGGGAGCAGGAATGGGCCGGACCGGGCTGGCGACGCGCACCACTGGCTTGGTGCGGGGAGCAGGAACGGGCCGGACCGGGCTGGCGACGCGCACCACAGGCTTGGTGCGGGGAGCAGGAACGGGCCGGACCGGGCTGACGGACGCGCACCACAGGCTTTGTGCGGGGAGCAGGAACGGGCCGGACCGGGCTGACGACGCGCACCACAGGCTTGGTGCGGGGAGCAGGAACGGGCCGGACCGGGCTGGCGACGCGCACCACAGGCTTGGTGCGGGGAGCAGGAACGGGCCGGACCGGGCTGACGACGCGCACCACAGGCTTGGTGCGGGGAGCAGGAACGGGCCGGACCGGGCTGGCGACGCGCACCACTGGCTTGGTGCGGGGAGCAGGAACGGGCCGGACCGGGCTGGCGACGCGCACCACTGCCTTGGTGCGGGGAGCAGGAACGGGCCGGACCGGGCTGACGACGCGCACCACAGGCTTGGTGCGGGGAGCAGGAACGGGCCGGACCGGGCTGGCGACGCGCACCACTGGCTTGGTGCGGGGAGCAGGAACGGGCCGGGGCGGGCTGGCGACGCGCACCACAGGCTTGGTGCGGGGAGCAGGAACAGGCCGGGGCGGGCTGGCGACGCGCACCACAGGCTTGGTGCGGGGAGCAGGAACAGGCCGGACCGGGCTGGCGACGCGCACCACAGGCTTGGTGCGAGGGGCAGGAACAGGCCGGACCGTACTGGGAACACACACCACTGGCCTTGTGCGGGGATCAGGAACGGGCCGGACCGGACTGGTAACACACCCCAGTACCTCTCGCCGTGCCTCTACACTCTCGTTCCCCCTCATGACCAATGGCCCCCGTAACCTGGTGGCCTCCTCTCCTAGTCCGCAAACTCGCCCTGTAGCTGCCTCCAGCAGCCCCGTCATCCATGCCGTGTGCCCCCCCAAAAAAATTACTTGGGGTTGCCTCTCGCCTGTCCGACGACGGCCCGGTTGGCGCCGCTTCTCCTCTCCTGCCTGGGCATCCTCCCTCATCGCCCTCCGGTAGCGGACGGCCTCCTCCTCTGTGATTCTCCCCCAACCGAGGAGGGCATCTACCAGAGTAACCTCCTGTTCCAAACCCGGCGTTTGCTCCTGCACACGCTGCTTGGTCCTATTTTGGTGGGATCTTCTGTCACGATCGTTGTAAGAAGCGGACCAAGGCGCAGCGTGATAGGCGTACATCTTTTAATGAGTACTTTTCACAAATAACAAAACAACAAAACGATACGTGAAGTATGTGTCATATTAGATTAGTAGAGTAGAGATTAGTAGAGTAGAGATGAGTAGAGATTAGTAGAGATTAGTAGAGTAGAGATTAGTAGAGTAGAGATGAGTAGAGATTAGTAGAGTAGAGATTAGTAGAGTAGAGATTAGTAGAGATTAGTAGAGTAGAGATGAGTAGAGTAGAGATGAGTAGAGATGAGTAGAGTAGAGATGAGTAGAGATGAGTAGAGTAGAGATGAGTAGAGATTAGTATAGTAGAGATTAGTAGAGATTAGTAGAGATTAGTAGAGTAGAGATGAGTAGAGATTAGTAGAGTAGAGATGAGTAGAGATTAGTAGAGTAGAGATGAGTAGAGATTAGTAGAGTAGAGATTAGTAGAGATTAGTAGAGTAGAGATTAGTAGAGTAGAGATGAGTAGAGATTAGTAGAGTAGAGATTAGTAGAGTAGAGATTAGTAGAGTAGAGATGAGTAGAGTAGAGATGAGTAGAGTAGAGATTAGTAGAGTAGAGATTAGTAGAGTAGAGATGAGTAGAGATTAGTAGAGTAGAGATGAGTAGAGTAGAGATTAGTAGAGTAGAGATAAGAGGATCTTTATTTTCTCAGCCATACAGATTCATTTTAATCACATAAATGTGTCATATTACATTTTGCTTTAAAGTCTCATAAACCTGTTTGAGATTATAAAAGATGATCTGATCATTTCAATCAGGAACCTGACTCTGGGAGCGAAGGCTGAGTTTGCGACTGGGAAGAAGGTGACGTTCCTGGATGATCCAACCAAACTGGAGCTGAGCCTCCTGCTCAACGGGACAAGGCGAGGCGGAGTGTGAGTCTACTTTCTATGGGTCAATTATTCTTTTGATTTTTTTTATCAAACTACTTTTATCTTATAGCTAGAATCTGCATTTGAAACAATAACAAAGCGCCCCGCCTCTGTTTTGGTAAAAAACTGAGAAATGTAACCACTTTCAAAATTATAACAATGTTTTGAGGCTATGCAGTGTTTGTTTACATTTACGTTGTTTACAAACATACATTTTGGGTTCTGATGAAGTACGACAATTGAACTAAACTCATGAGGCATTTAAACCGTAAAACTTCAACGCTGAGTCTCAAAAAGCCACCTGTCCCTTTTAATAGATGGGCAACGGCACGCATTTCAGCAAATAAACGCTTGTTTCACATTTAATGCCGGGTCTAAATGAATTATTTACGAGGTTACCATTAATTACCATTAATTGTTTACGAGGTTTAATGTTTGATTTGTTACATTCAATAATTCAGTAATGACTCGAAAAAATGATGGCAATCATCTGTTTTTATCGCCAGTAAGAAACTGCTAGTCATTGGCTGCTAACAGCTGAGAACTGCTAGCTAACTGGCTGCTAACAGCTGAGAACTGCTAGCTAACTGGCTGCTAACAGCTGAGAACTGCTAGCTAACTGGCTGCTAACAGCTGAGAACTGCTAGCTAACTGGCTGCTAACAGCAGAGAACTGCTAGCTAACTGGCTGCTAACAGCTGAGAACTGCTAGCTCCAATTTGTAAGTCGCTCTGGATAAGAGCGTCTGCTAAATGACGTAAATGTAATGTAAATGTAACTGGCTGCTAACAGCTGAGAACTGCTAGCCGTTTGCTGCTAACAGCTGAGAACTGCTAGCCATTTGCTGCTAACAGCTGAGAACTGCTAGCTAACTGGCTGCTAACATCTGTGAACTACTAGCCATTGGCTGCTAACAGCTGAGAACTGCTAGCCGTTGGCTGCTAACAGCTGAGAACTGCTAGCTAACTGGCAAGCACAAAAACAGTCAACAACTTCGGGAGTACAGAAACCTAGAAAGTAACAACTGCCGAAAATGCACAGTCAAAGAGGTTAGTTTATTCTTGTCATGGTCATTTTTTAAAATAGAGGCATACTGAGACACAATAAACGTGACACTAGCTAGGTTTCCAACCAATTGGCGACAGATTTTCATGCAAATATTCTAAGATCTAAATCAATTAAATATGCGCATTTTCCCTCCAGAGGTGTGTTTCCATCAAATTGACTTGTTGCGGATAAAGGTCTGTGTGTGATGACGTAGTGTCCATAAACATTTATTTTGCGGTTAAATTCCCTTATACCGAATAAAAAATACAAGTTAAATGGGTTTCCATCGCATTTTCAGCTCTACTGATGGTTTTGTCACAAAAAATATTGCTTTTATGTAGTGAAGTGCAGACCAGTCAATTTCTTCCACACCGATCTTGACAAACCATTTCTGTATGGACCTCGCTTTGTGCACGGGGGCATTGTCATGCTGAAACAGGAAAGGGCCTTCCCCAAACTGTTGCCACAAAGTTGGAAGCACAGAATTGTCTAGAATGTCATTGTATGCTGTAGCGTTAAGATCTCCCTTCACTAGAACTAAGGGGCCTAGCCCGAACCATGATAAACAGCCCAGACCATTATTCCTCCTCCACCAAACTTTACAGTTGGCACTATGCATTGGGGCAGGTACAATGCCTTGCAAAAGTATTCATCCCCCTTTGCTTTTTTCCTATTTTGTTGCATTACAACCTGTAATTTAAATCGATTTTTATTTGGAGTTCATGTAATGGATATACACAAAATAGTCCAAATTGGTGAGGTAAAATGAAAAATGTAACTTTCAAAATATTCTACAAAATAAATAACGGAAAAGTGGTGTGTGCATATGTATTCACCCCCTTTGCTATGAAGCCCCTAAATAAGATCTGGTGCAACCAATTACCTTCAGAAGTCACATAATTAGTTAAATAAAGTCCACCTGTGTGCACTCTAAGTGTCACATGATCTCAGTATATATACACCTGTTCTGAAAGGCCCCAGAGTCTGCAACACCACTAAGCAAGGGGTACCACCAAGCAAGCGGCACCATGAAGACCAAGGAGCTCTCCAAACAGGTCAGGGACAAAGTTGTGGAGAAGTACAGATCAGGGTTGGGTTATAAATAAATATCAAAAACTTTGAACATCCCACGGAGCACCATTAAATCCATTATTAAAAAATTGAAAGAATATGGCACCACAACAAACCTGCCAAGAGAGGGCCGCCCACCAAAACTCACAGACCAGGCAAGGAGGGCATTAATCAGAGGCAACAAAGAGGTCAAAGATAACCCTGAAGGAGCTGCAAAGCTCCACAGCGGCGATTGGAGTATTGATGTGTATTTTTAATGGTTTATCAGATGAAATTGAATTAATCATGAACATATAGTTAACATTCTTTGTGGCTAACTGAATTGGGCCGTTTGTTTTTGTCTCTCTCTTCAAACACAGTGAAGGGAGCGGCACCAGGGTTGAATAGAGTTTGGGCTAGACCTTTGTCTCCTTGGTATCTTCTTGATTGATTACAGCTTGAGGGGGTGAGGTACAGGGGAGCGGGTGATTGGTTGGAGTAATAGTTCAGCCGTCCTCAGGGACAAAGGAAGTGGGCGGAGCAATAAAAGAGCGGGAAAACTGAAGAGGACTATATAAGATGGAGGGGGACCTTAAGAATGTGTGCCCCTCTGCAGACGGGTATCGGCTTTGTTGAAAACTTTAATAAAGTCATTTCTTGATGCAACAAAAACTCTGTAAGACCTTATTTGTAATAAAGTATGGTGGTTATTTTCCACAACAGTATCTGTCCATAGGACCACTTTAAGCCGTACACTCCACAGAGCTGGGATTTACAGAAGAGTGGCCAGAAAAAAGCCATTGCTTAAAGAAATAAATAAGCAAACACATTTGGTGTTCGCCAAAAGGCATGTGGGAGACTCCCCAAACATATGGAAGAAGGTACTCTGGTCAGATGAGACTAAAATTCAGCTTTTTGGCCATCAAGGAAAACGCTATGTCTGGCGCAAACCCAACACCTCTCATCACCCCGAGAACACCATCCCCACAGTGAAGCATGGTGGTGGCAGCATCATGCTGTGGGGATGTTTTCCATCGGCAGGGACTGGGAAACTGGTCAGAATTGAAGGAATGATGGATGGCGCTAAATACAGGGAAATCCTTGAGGGAAACCTGTTTCAGTCTTCCAGAGATTTTAGACTGGGACGGAGGTTCACCTTCCAGCAGGACAATGACCCTAAGCATCCTGCTAAAGCAACACTCGAGTGGTTTAAGGGGAAACATTTAAATGTCTTGGAATGGCCTAGTCAAAGCCCAGACCTCAATCCAATTGAGAATCTGTGGTATTACTTAAAGATAGCTGTACACCAGCGGAACCCATCCAACTTGAAGGAGCTGGAGCAGTTTTGCCTTGAAGAATGGGCAAAAGTCCCAGTGGCTAGATGTGCCAAGCTTATAGAGACATTCCCCAAGAGACTTGCAGCTGTAATTGCTGCAAAAGGTGGCTCTACAAAGTATTGACTTTGGGGGGGTGAATAGTTATGCACGCTCAAGTTTTAAAAAAAACGTATTTCTTGTTTGTTTCACAATACAAAATATTTTGCATCTTCAAAGTGGTAGGCATGTTGTGTAAATCAAATGAGACAAACCCCCCCAAAATCCATTTTAATTCCAGATTGTAAGGCAACAAAATAGGAAAAATGCCAAGGGGGGTTAATACTTTCGCAAGCCACTGTAGCGTTCTCCTGGCATCCGCCAAACCCAGATTCGTCCGTTGGACTGCCAGATGTTGAAGCGTGATTCATCACTCCAGAGAACGCGTTTCCACTGCTCCAGAGTCCAATGGAGGTGAGCCATGGAAACCCATCCCGACAAACAGTTACTGTGCTGACGTTGCTTCCAGAGGCAGTTTGGAACTAGGTAGTGAGTGTTGCAACCGAGGACAGACGATTTTTACGCGCTACGTGCTTCAGTACTCGGCGGTCCCGTTCTGTGAGCTTGTGTGGCCTACCACTTCGCGGCTGAGCCGTTGTTGCTCCTAGACGTGTCCACTTCACAATAACAGCACTTACAGTTGACCTGGGCAGCTCTGGCAGGGCAGCAATTTGACGAGCTGACTTGTTAGAAAGGTGGCATCCTATGACGGTGCCACGTTGAAAGTAACTGAGCTCTTCAGTAAGGCCATTCTACTGCCAATGTTTGTCTATGGAGATTGCATGGCTGTCTGCTCGAATTTTATACGCCTGTCAGCAACGGGTGTGGCTGAAATAGCCGAATCCACTAATTTGAAGGGGTGTCCACATACTGCTGTATATATAGTGTAACTTATTTCATCTGTAGCCTAATAAGCTGCATGCTTTCCCGAGTTGTAGTGGGAGCATAACATAACATGTCATCGCGTGACTTCATCGATATGATGGTCATTATATCAATATTTGCACATAAAAGCGTTTCCACCGCAATTTCTCACATCATTAATTTTACTGACACAAAAAACCCACCTTGTCTAGTGTATTTTGTCTTGTCGACATTTGGAAAGTTTACCGAAAAATGTGCCGTTTCCATCTGGCCTGTTGTGACATTTTGCATCCAACATACTAAGGTTGGATGGAAACCTGGTTACTGTGTGTGAATGATAACAGGTTAGTGCAGGAAATGAAGAAATTGATTAAAATGGTGAAAGTGGAATGCTGGAATTAAACAATTAACTATGCAAATGAGCAAAAGTTGGTGCGTTAAGGAAATAGAAGCCTGGCTCAAATAGAAGCCTGTCGCTAAAAAGCGCCTGTTGTGTTCAGTGATTTAAGCAAATAAACGCCCAGGCTATTAATTGAAGTTTTACGGCAAGTTATATTCTTCAAGAATCAGTGGGGCATGGACTCTACAAGGTGTCAAAAGCGTTCCACAGGGATGCTCAAAGGCACTTAAATATTTTGTCTTGCCCATTCACCCTCTGAATGGCACACATACACAATCCATGTCTCAATTGTCTAAAGGCTTAAAAATCCTTCTTTAACCTGTCTCCTCCCCTTCATCTACACTGATTGAAGTGGATTTAACAGGTGACATCAATAAGAGATCATAGCTTTCACCTGATCAGTCTACAGTATGTCCTGGAAAGAGTAGGTGTCATTAATGTTTTGTGTACTCAGTGTATATCATTTATTTATAAAAAATAAAATAAAGGATGTCGTAAGTATTCTAGCTTTAAAAAACTAATCTGAAATATTGTTTCTATGTGATAACTGTTGTTAGTAACAACCAGTTGTATTCTTCTGTTACCAGGGTGATAAAACATGTCTTCCCGCGGTATCTCCGAGCCCCTAGTACCTCCGAGGCCAAGCCCATAGAACAGCTGTATAAAGGTAAAGCAGCATTTTTATTATTTTTTATTTCACCTTTATTTAACCAGGTGGAATTTCTTTCCTCACAATGTGTTATTTAAACACATTCTGAATTACACCATGATGTTCGGGGGTCTCTATTGAGTGCAGGCGCTTGCACGTCCACACACATTTTATTATGGACCTAATAATAAAGATTTAAACTGTAAAAATGTAAACTGTAAAAATTGTATTACCTTTTAATGTGGCATGAACACAACCAGTCATGATATTTTCATCTGATTGTCAAACAAATCACTTCAAAAAGCAGGCTACCTGTGCATGTTCGTCCACTCCAAAATAATTCCAGTATCCAAACTGTATGTATACTCGCGCCATTTGATGAATGGAAACAGACATCTGTTACAAAACACCACAAGTGTGCCTAATGACATTCAGCCATTGATTAGGTCTATATTGATTAGGTCTATATTGATTAGTTCTATATTGATTAGGTCTATATTGATTAGTTCTATATTAATTAGGTCTATATTGATTAGGTCTATATTGATTAGGTCTATATTGATTAGTTCTATATTGATTAGGTCTATATTGATTAGTTCTATATTAATTAGGTCTATATTGATTAGTTCTATATTGATTAGTTCTATATTAATTAGGTCTATATTGATTAGTTCTATATTAATTAGGTCTATATTGATTAGGTCTATATTGATTAGGTCTATATTGATTAGGTCTATATTGATTAGGTCTTTATTGATTAGTTCTATATTAATTAGTTCTATATTGATTAGTTCTATATTAATTAGGTCTATATTGATGTCAATGCTGGCGTAGGGGTGGTGTGGAAATCAGATGCAGGATGCAGAAGTAGTCCAAAAAGCTTTAATAAAGTCCACAGAAATGAACGGCAAAAACAGCGCCGCCGTCACAGAGAACAAAATAACGCACCAAGCGTAAATACTAAACACGCACAAACAGTGCGGAACTCACTAGACAAAAATGAGTACTAACTTAGACATAGAAAACACCTGCTGACAACGAACAACTACACACAACCCCAAGACAGAAACAACGAGAACTTAAAGGCCACATAATCAAGACAAAATGAGAAACAGGTGTACAAAACAGACCAAACCAAAAGAACACAGAAACACCGAACGGTGGCAGCTAGTACTCCGGAGACGACGACCACCGAAGCCTGCCCGAACAAGGAGAAGGAGCAGCCTCGGCAGAAACCGTGACAGTACCCCCCCCCTTGACGCGCGGCTCCAGCCGTGCGCCGACCCCGGCCTCGGGGACGACCAGGAGGACGCGGAGCAGGGCGCGTGGGATGACCCTGATGGAATTCAGTCAGAAGAGACGGGTCTAAGATATCTCTCCTCGGCACCCAGCACCGCTCCTCCGGACCGTACCCCTCCCACTCCGGCCCTGGCAATACGACCTCAGAAACCTACCCACATCCTGGTTTACCCGTTCTACCTGCCCATTGCTCTCCGGGTGGTACCCCGAGGTAAGGCTCACCGAGACCCCCAAACGCTCCATGAACGCTCTCCAGACACGAGAGGTAAACTGGGAGCCTCGATCAGACACTATATCCTCGGGGACCCCGTAATGCCGGAAGACGTGAGTAAATAGTGCCTCAGCGGTCTGTAGGGCAGTGGGGAGACCCGGCATGGGAAGGAGACGACAGGCCTTCGAGAACCGATCCACAACGACCAGTATGGTGGTATTTCCCTGGGAGGGGGGAAGGTCAGTAACGAAATCCACCGATAGGTGAGACCAGGGTCGTTGTGGAACGGGCAGGGGTTGTAGCTTACCCCGGGGAAGGTGTCTGGGTGCCTTACACTGGGCACACACCGAGCAGGAGGAGACATAAACCCTCACATCCCTGGCTAACGTTGGCCACCAGTACTTTGCGCTAAGACAGTGCACCGTCCGGCCAATCCCTGGATGTCCAGAGGAGGGTGACGTGTGAGCCCAATATATCAGTCGATCCCGAACCTCGAGCGGAACGTACGTCCGACCTGCAGGACACTGTGAAGGGCTAGGATCGGTGCGTAACGCCCGCTCGATCTCGGAATCGACCTCCCATACCACCGGTGCCACCAGGCACGACGGAGGGAGTATGGGAGTGGGCTCAACGGACCTCTCCTCCGTGTCATACCGCCGGGACAGAGCATCTGCCTTACCGTTCTGGGACCCAGGGATGTACGTGATCTTAAAAACGAACCGGGCCAGAAACATGTTCCACCTAGCCTGGCGAGGGTTCAGTCTCCTAGCTGCCCGGATGTACTCCAGGTTACGGTGGTCGGTCAAAATGAGGAAAGGGTGTTGAGCCCCCTCAAGCCAATGCCTCCACACCTTTAGAGCCTGGACCACGGCTAGCAACTCCCTGTCCCCCACGTCATAATTTCGCTCCGCCGGACTGAGCTTTTTAGAGTAAAAAGCACAGGGGCGGAGTTTCGGTGGCGTGCCAGACCGTTGCGAGAGCACGGCCCCTATACCGGCTTCAGACGCGTCTACCTCGACCTGGAATGGTAGCGCGGGATCCGGATGCGCCAGCACCGAGGTAAACAGGTCCTTCAGTCTCCCAAAAGCCCTATCCGCCTCAGCAGACCACTGCAAGCGCACCGGACCTCCTTTAAGAAGAGACGTTATGGGAGCTGCCACCTGTCCAAAACCCCGGATAAACCTCCTGTAGTAATTCGCAAAGCCCAAGAACCGCTGCACCTCTTTAACAGTAGTTGGAGTTTGCCAATTACGCACGGCCGACACACGGTCAACCTCCATCTTAACCCCTGACGCAGACAACTGATAACCCAAAAAGGAGACAGACTCCTGGAAAAACAGACATTTCTCTGCCTTGACATATAGGTCATGCTCCAACAATCTCCTCAACACTCGGCGCACCAGGGCTACATGCTCGGCTCGAGTAGAAGAATACACCAGAATGTCGTCAATATACACAACCACTCCCTGCCCCTGCATATCCCGGAAGATCTCATCTACGAAGGATTGGAAGACTGAAGGAGCATTCATTAACCCATATGGCATGACGAGATACTCGTAATGACCCGAGGTAGTACTAAATGCTGTCTTCCATTCATCGCCCCCTCTAATACGCACCAAGTTGTATGCGCTCCTGAGGTCTAGTTTTGTGAAGAACCGTGCCCCGTGTAAAGACTCCGTCATAGTCGCAATCAGAGGGAGTGGATAACTGTATTTTACAGTAATCTGATTGAGACTGCGGTAGTCAATACACGGGCGCAAACCTCCATCCTTTTTCTTCACAAAAAAGAAACTCGAGGACGCAGGGGAAGTGGAGGGCCGTATGTATCCTTGTCTCAGAGACTCGACTATGTAAGTCTCCATAGCTCTCTTCTCCTCTTGAGACAAAGGATACACATGGCTCCGCGGAAGCGCAGCTCCTACCTGGAGGTCTATCGCACAATCCCCCTGTCTATGTGGTGGCAATTGCGTCGCCTTTGTCTTACTAAACACAAGTGCTAAATCCTCATACTCGGGGGGAATGTGCAATGCGGGCACTTGGTTTGGACTCTCCACCGAGGTCGCCCCTACGGAAACGCCCAGACATCGCCAAACGCACTGAGCAGACCAATCCTTAAGAGCCCTCTGTTGCCACGAAATAGAGGGATTATGGGTAATCAACCAGGGAAGCCCCAGCACCACCGGATACGCAGGAGAGTCTATAAGATATAGTATAGTCTCCTCATGACCCTCCTGCGTCTCCATCCTAAGTGGAGCTGTGACCTCCCTAATCAACCCCGATCCCAACGGACGGCTATCTAGAGCATGTACAGGGAAAGGATTGTTGACAGGCAGGACGGGAATCCCTAACTCTGCACAAAATCTCCGATCTATGAAATTCCCAGCTGCGCCTGAATCTACTAGCGCCTTATGCTGGGAACGAGGTGCAACCTGTGGGAAGCAAACAGGTATGGTTAGGTGCACAACAGAGAGCTCTGGGTAAGTGGGGCGCCTACTCACCTGGAAGGACTCCCCAGTGCGTGACCTGCCGTCTCTTCCCCTAGGAGACCCCCCCCAGCACCTGGCCGCAGTGTGTCCTCTACGGCCACAGTTGGTACAGGGGTTGGTCCCCCTAGGGCTCCTTCTCCTCTCCTCTCTAGCGCCAGCACCCCCGAGCTCCATAGGACTAGGCTCGAAGGTGCTGGAGGGTGGAATGGACGGCCCCCACTCAGGACGTCCGCGGGTGGCCAGCAGGGTGTCCAGGCGAATGGCCATATCCACCAACTGGTCGAACGTGAGAGTGGTGTCCCTGCAGGCCAACTCACGACGGACGTCCTCCCGTAGGCTGCAGCGGAAGTGGTCTATGAGGGCTCGCTCATTCCACCCTGCGTCTGCCGCTAGAGTCCGGAACTCCAGTGCAAATTCCTGGGCGCTCCTCTTCCCGTCGGAGGTAGAATAGACATTCTCCCGCCGCCTTCCCCTCAGGTGGATGATCGAATACCGCCCTGAAGCGACGGGAGAACTCCGCATAGGTGATCGTCGCGGGGTCTATTCTCCTCCATTCGGCGTTGGCCCACTCCAACGCCTTGCCGGTGAGACAGGAGATGAGGGCGGAAACGCTCTCGTGTCCCGAGGGCACCGGGTGTACGGTGGCGAGGTAGAGTTCTACTTGTAGGAGGAAACCTTGACACCCGGCAGCGGTACCATCATACGCCCTCGGGAGCGAGAGCCGAATCCCACTGGTTTCCGGAGCGTGGACTAATGGACTGACCGGTGCTGGTGGTAATGTGGGAGGAGGCGTAGGTGCCCAACTGGTCTCCAGGCGATGCAAGGTGTTTATGACTCCCTGAAGAGCGTCGGTGATTTGGGCAATCCTGACATCCTGTCCGTGGACGCGCTCCTCCCATGACTCGGTCGCTGCTGCTGCTCCTGCTGATTCCATGAGTTGGTGTGTAGTTCTGTCAATGCTGGCGTAGGGGTGGTGTGGAAATCAGATGCAGGATGCAGAAGTAGTCCAAAATGCTTTAATAAAGTCCACAGAAATGAACGGCAAAAACAGCGCCGCCGTCACAGAGAACAAAATAACGCACCAAGCGTAAATACTAAACACGCACAAACAGTGCGGAACTCACTAGACAAAAATGAGTACTAACTTAGACATAGAAAACACCTGCTGACAACGAACAACTACACACAACCCCAAGACAGAAACAACGAGAACTTAAAGGCCACATAATCAAGACAAAATGAGAAACAGGTGTACAAAACAGACCAAACCAAAAGAACACAGAAACACCGAACGGTGGCAGCTAGTACTCCGGAGACGACGACCGCCGAAGCCTGCCCGAACAAGGAGAAGGAGCAGCCTCGGCAGAAACCGTGACAATTGATTAGGTCTTTATTGATTAGTTCTATGAACTTCAAACAGGCCAACCAGTGGTAAACAAATAGGGGGGAAAACTCTGAACAAAGTAGCGCTCCCTTATACACTGCCAGTCAAACGTTTGGACACACCTACTCATTCAAGGGTTTTTCTTAATTTGTACTACTTTTTTACATTGTAGAATAATAGTGAAGACATCAAAACTATGAAATAACACATATGGAATCATATAGTAACCATAAAAGTGTTAAATAAATCAAAATATATTTTATATTTGAGATTCTTCAAATAGCCACCCTTTGCCTTGATGACAGCTTTGCACACTCTTGGCATTCTATCAACCAGCTTCATGAGGTAGTCACCTGGAATGCATTTAAATTAACAGGTGTGCCTTCTTAAAAGTTAATTTGTGGAATTTCTTTCCTTCTCAATGCGTTTGAGCCAATCAGTTGTGTTGTGACATGGTGTGGGGGGGGGGGGGGGGGGGGGGTATACAGAAGATAGCCCTATTTGGTAAAAGACCAAGTCCATATTATGGCAAGAACAGCTCAAATAAGCAAAGAGAAACGACAGTCCATCATTACTTTAAGACATGAAGGTCAGTCAATACGGACCATTTCAATAACTGTTCATGTTTCTTCAAGTGCAGTCGCAAAAACCATCAAGCACTATTATGAAACTGGCTCTCATGAGGACTGCCACAGGAATGGAAGACCCAGAGTTACCTCTGCTGAAGAGGATAAATTCATTAAAGTTAACTGCACCTCAGATTGCAGCCCAAATAAATGCTTCACAGCGTTCAAGTAACAGACACATCTCAACATCAACTGTTCAGAGGAGACTGTGTGAAGCAGGCCTTCATGGTCGAATTACTGCAAAGAAACCACTACTAAAGGACACCAATAAGAAGAAGAGACTTGCTTGGGCCAAGAAACACGAGCAATGGACATTAGACCGTTGGAAATGTGTCCTTTGGTCTTGAGCCCAAATGTTAGATTTTTGGTTCCAACCGTCGTGTCTTTGTGAGACGCGGTGTGGGTGAACGGATGATCTCCGCATGTGTAGTTCCCACCGTAAAGCATGGAGAAGGAGGTGTTATGGTGTGGGGGTGCTTTGCTGGTGACACGGTCTGTGATTTATTTAGAATTCAAGGCACACTTAACCAGCATGGCTACCACAGCATTCTGCAGCGATACGCCATCCCATCTGGTTTACCAAGAAGGAGAGTGATGGAGTGCTGCATCAGATGACCTGGCCTCCACAATCCCCCGACCTCAACCCAATTGAGATGGTTTGGTATGAGTCGGACCGCAGAGTGAAGGAAAAGCAGCCAACAAGTGCTCAGCTTATGTGGGAACTCCTTCAAGAATGCTTGAAAAGCATTCCAGGTGAAGCTGGTTGAGAGAATGCCAAGAGTGTGCAAAGCTGTCATCAAGGCAAAGGGTGGCTATTTGAAGAATCTCAAATATAAAATATATTTTGATTTGTTTAACACTTTTTGGGTTACTACATGATTCCATATGTGTTATTTCATAATGTTGATGTCTTCACTATTATTCTACAATGTAGAAAATAGTAAAAATTAAAGAAAAACCCTGGAATGAATAGGTGTGTCCAAACTTTTGACTGGTACTGTACGTTCAATGCATTTTTCAGAAAACGGCATTTACTTGCTTTAACCCTCCACTAGGACTGCACCACCGCCGGTAGCCTGCCCTCTCAGCCGAGGAACACACGCAGGACAGGGAGCACCACCGCCGGTAGCCTCCCTCTCAGCCGAGGAACACACGCAGGACAGGGAGCACCACCGCCGGTAGCCTGCCCTCTCAGCCGAACACACGCAGGACAGGGAGCACCACCGCCGGTAGCCTACCTCTCAGCCGAGGAACACACGCAGGACAGGGAGCACCACCACCGGTAGCCTGCCCTCTCAGCCGAGGAACACACGCAGGACAGGTAGCACCACCGCCGGTAGCCTGCCCTCTCAGCCGAGGAACACACGCAGGACAGGTAGCACCACCGCCGGGAGCCTGCCCTCTCAGCCGAGGAACACACGCAGGACAGGTAGCACCACCGCCGGTAGCCTGCCCTCTCAGCCGAGGAACACACGCAGGACAGGTAGCACCACCGCCGGTAGCCTGCCCTCTCAGCCGAGGAACACACGCAGGACAGGGAGCCTACCCTCTCAGCCGAACACATGCAGGACAGGTAGCACCACCGCCGGGAGCCTGCCCTCTCAGCCGAGGAACACACGCAGGACAGGTAGCACCACCGCCGGTAGCCTGCCCTCTCAGCCGAGGAACACACGCAGGACAGGGAGCCTACCCTCTCAGCCGAGGGAACACACGCAGGACAGGTAGCACCACCGCCGGGAGCCTGCCCTCTCAGCCGAGGAACACACGCAGGACAGGTAGCACCACCGCCGGTAGCCTCCCTCTCAGCCGAGGAACACACGCAGGACAGGTAGCACCACCGCCGGTAGCCTCCCTCTCAGCCGAGGAACACACGCAGGACAGGTAGCACCACCGCCGGTAGCCTACCCTCTCAGCCGAGGCATGAACACGGTAGCCTGCCCTCTCAGCCGAGGAACACACGCAGGACAGGTAGCACCACCGCCGGTAGCCTGCCCTCTCAGCCGAGGAACACACGCAGGACAGGTAGCCTGCCCTCTCAGCCGAGGAACACACGCAGGACAGGGAGCCTGCCCTCTCAGCCGAGGCATGAACACACGCAGGACAGGTAGCCTACCCTCTCAGCCGAGGAACACACGCAGGACAGGGAGCACCACCGCCGGTAGCCTGCCCTCTCAGCCGAGGCATGAACACACGCAGGACAGGGAGCCTACCCTCTCAGCCGAGGCATGAACACACGCAGGACAGGGAGCCTACAGTCAATAGAATACATGAGCTGAATCAAAACATGTTTACACCATAGTTCATGAGTTGTCCATAATTCACGAGTTTAATGCTTGTCTTCACAGATCGTCTTCATGAAACACTACCTTTCTTTTCTTACATAAAAAAAAAAAATCCCCTAGAGTCGATCTAAGTAAAATAATAAAACAATCTCCATCAAAAATCTGTCAGTTGCAACAGGACAGGACAGGACAGGACAGGACAGGACAGGACAGGACAGGACAGCAACAGGACTCCTCTGAATGAATGGAAGGATGGAGGTAGTGCAACAGGACTCCTCTGAATGAATGGAAGGATGGAGGTAGTTTTGTGCCTACCCAAAAAAGGGGTTAAATGTGTGTACAAAAAAAATATATATATATTTCCTGACCTTTCTTACATCCCCTAGATACAGGACAAACACTTCAAAACCTTGTTTCTTATGATACATTTTTGGACTGTCTTTTTTTATGAATGTGTTATTCGATTCGTTTCTCTGAGCTACGGTAGTAAAGGCCAAATTCAATATTTTATTAAATCATTTTATTTGATTATTATTTTTATACCTGAAGAAGTTCCTAAAATTCTAAATCAAAGAGCTAAATAATCCATAGTGTGACCATCTTAAAACAATTCCATACGTCATCTTAGAAGCATGTTTACACAGAAAGGGGAAATTCAATGCAATGAGGTATTTATGTGAATTTTAGCTGAGTGTCGTCTGGTCCAGTGGCGGAGTGGTTGGCAGGGAAAAGGGGGTCAGTGGTCCTGGCGTTGGAGCTTTCAGTCAAAGGAGCTGCTTCCTCTCGTAGGAGCTCACGAGCAGGCTCACCATTCTATCTCAATTCAGTTCTCAATTCATTCAGTCCAAAGACATTACGTTTGTTAAGACACTGGGGTTCAATATATCGTTTGGGTCCCTTCTGGGAGAGATTGGAAACGCAACGGTTCGTCGTGAGTGATCAGAATGTGTTGTTCAGCAAAAGTTCCTCTCAGGTGATTGTTTCTCTCAAGAGTCGATGGTAACGGTCAGAGTTGCGTTAGGTTTCTCAAGTGGTGAATCATTGAACCTTTACGGTGGGGGCCACACCTCCCGAAGTTCTGATCTGATGAGCCTGAGCACAGGTTATAGAGGGGGGAGGGCTCAGCCAGGACGTGTCATGAAGGCTGCCCGGTCACTCCTTCGAGTTTACCATAGGGCATGTCAACATTGGCACAAGACCTGAGATTTGCTCGTGAATGTACACCATTAGTTCCAACTGTCTCGGAAAACAGTTCAGAGTTCCAAAAGGGAATCAGAAAAACATCGATTCCAAACATGACTGGAACTAGGTACATACAAGCTATATTCTAGTAAAATACATATTACATGTTAATAACATACGGAAAGCAGAGGAGGAATATCACACTGTATGTTGGGGTCATACCAATCATGTGGTGAGCCATTCAGTTGAATCCATTGTTTAGAACCATGTCATGTTTTGGCGCCATTTCTCTACTTAAAACAAAGAAAGCACCAGGCCAAACATTTCCCTCTCTTCCTGAGAGTCAACCCAGTTGGCGCCAGGATGCTTGGTTGACGAGGTCTGTTTAACACATGTAAATCGTAAAACCGTCTACATTTGACCCCCCGCCTCGATCCCTGTTGGGGTACTTAAGGGTGTAAAATGAAGCCGTTGACGGCCTCCTGACATTCAGCCGACCATTCACAACAGGATGTTGGGAAGAGTGGTCTGTTTGTCTTGAGATAGGCTTGAAAGGGCCGCTGTCAATTACAAAATCTGTCAATCTTGGCACGGAATGTCATGAGCTATCCAGTCATGGGCTCAACTACACAACAAAATGATACATCTAATGCATTGGAATAAAGGCTATTTTTGTTATCAAGGACGCATGGCAAACAAATGGCCTACTGAGTGGACAGCCTGCCACATAGAAATAAATGGTTGAAACCATGACAGAGATCTGGGGGTGTTCCTTTCATTTGGAAGCTTTTAATTTTCATATTTACCACTGTAAAATATATTTGCCACTGCATTTTAAACAAATAGAATAATGGTTAAATTAGCATTAGTTAGAGACCCCTCAAAGTTAGACTGTTGTTGCATTTAGGGGAGCTAACGTCTCATTCAGGGGAGCCGAGCCCCCCCCCTGCAATTCTCACCCTGTTTACATTCGAGTCATTTTAGCAGACGCTCTTATCCAGAGCGACTTACAGTAGTGAGTGTATAATTTTTTAAAAAACTGGTCCCCTGTGGGAAACGAACCCACAACCCTGGCATTGTAAGCTCCATCAACTGAGGCACACGGGATACCACCTCAATACACTTTACACTAGTCAAATATACAAGACATTAAAAACAAGACAGTCTGTCTCTGTCTTTATATCTGACTATCATGATCGTGATGTTGGAATGTTTTTTTTGTTGTCAATCATATTATTTAGAAGCCAAAAGGCTCCTTTCCACATTGTGGACAATAAAAAAAACATCTCATGTTCCTCCTCCTCTAGAGCAGGTGTATATGAACATTAAAAACAAGATGTTATTATATTCTATTCATCCAGAGAAGGTGTACATGAGCATCACTTTGGCGTTGGAGCGTTCCCATAACGACTCAGCGGAGGTCCAAGAGTGGTGGATCGTGAACCAGACAGGTCCGGGACAGATCGACGTTCGTAGCCCCAAGCACCTGCACGACGCCGGGCTGGACCTCTATGTCTTCAGCGACAAGGTCAGCCCTCCTAGTCTGGGCTTCCTGGCTGGATACGGGTGAGTAGACAACACATAGCATAGCATGGAATAATATAGCATAACATCACACAAGTATTTAACATTTTTAGTCATTTAGCAGACGCTCTTATCCAGAGCGACTTACAGGAGAAATTAGGGTTAAGTGCCTTGCTCAAGGGCACATCGACAGATTTTTCACCTAGCCGGCTCGGGGATTAGAACCAGCGACCTTTCGGTTACTGGCACAACGCTCTTAACCACTAAGCTACCTGCCGACCTTTTCGTTTGATCTCATGAAACTATCGGCCCTGTAAGTAACCCACTAACCATGCAGTAACTTGTATCCGTCCCGTCAACATAGCAGACAGGCCCTGTGGTGTAGGTGTAGTAGTGAATTTGTTAGTTAAGCAGCTAGATAGCTTAGTGGTTAAGAGCGTTGTGCCAGTAACCGAAAGGTCGCTGGTTCTAATCCCCGAGCCGACTAGGTGAAAAATCTGCCGATGTGCCCTTGAGCAAGGCACTTAACCCTGCCAGAGCGTCTGCTAAATGACAAAATATATAATAATAATAATATGTTTTTCTCATTATTCCAACATAGATACAGTTAGTCAAGTAACCATAGATATTGAATAAGAAAACCTCTACTGTGCTGTGTAAGATGGGCATAACGACATTAACTCCGTATGTACGGATCTTTCCCTCCAGGATCATGGGTCTTTATGCCTCCGTGGTGCTCGTCATCAGTAAGTTTGTCCGTGAGTTCTTCAGCGGTGTCTCCCACACCATAATGTTCGAGGAGCTGCCCAACGTGGACCGCATCCTGAAGCTGTGTACCGACATCTTCCTGGTCCGAGAGACGGGAGAGCTGGACCTGGAGGAAGAAATCTACGCTAAACTCATCTTCCTCTATCGCTCGCCTGAGACTATTATCAAATGGACCAGGGTAAAGACTCAGTGAGCCTGGCTGTAAAAGGCTAGTTATACCTTAACGTGGATAGAAGTTTAACAGTGTTTCTCAACCTCCGACTGGTCCGTGAATACTTCACTGGTCTCTGGGATGTTGATGTTACTGACTGACCCAACCGGTCCCTGAGACCGTTTTGCTGACACTCATTTAGTCAGTTCTTAAGTGGTATTGTTTTTTTTTTTTATGTAAGCAGACCTCCAAGGAAGGAAGGAAGGACCAAAGCTTGCCGGTCCCTATTGAGGAAAAAGGTTGAGAAACATTGTTTTAGAACACAAATGCTAACATAACGTGACCGAGGCGTCGCAAAAAACAATGAGAGTTGGGACAGAGAACGGGGTCTTCCCTGATAGTGTTTAACCTCTCCCTCCCATATGTCTTATCTAAAGAGCTCTTCTGGTGGTTATGAGCTTCAAATCCTATTCTAGACCAATGATGTGTGAGATACTGCAAGCAACTTCCTCCCTGTCCCTGCATCATTCCTCGTTGTCTTTACAGACAGCAGTGTGGATTATACAGGGTCAGTGTTTTAAAAAAGGGCTTCCCCACCAATGGATGATGACCATGACCATGAACTTACACAGGATTGGTCTGTTTAGATTTCCAACCTTTTCCTGATTGGAGCTCCTGGTTCATGGGATTTTGCAATATTATAGAGCTCTTCTTCATGTCCTCCGAGACGACCATTTTGAAGGATGTTGTCATGGCTACATACGAGACGGCCATTTTGACCAAGATTGCAGGCGACTACGCCATCTTATTAATGTTTGAGGCAGAGCTACTTCTATACTTGCCTTATTTTGTTTGTTTGTATGAGAAACTAAACCTGTATTAATGATTTCTCAGGAAAAGACAAGAATTGGTGTTTCACCAAGAAAGGATGAACTTTTATTCAATGTAATGTTCAGAGTATAGAAACTCTAATATGTTATGTTAGCTAATTGACGGTTGAATTGATTTACCTACACTATTACTTACATTTTCTATTTCCTGGTATGCATATCAGCCGGGGGGGGGGGGGGGATCCACTCCAGACTGTCTGTAAGTAATTGAGAAGAAGAACCTTGTGGCATCCTGTCTTTATCCAAATTACAACCCTATTCCCTTTATAGTGTACTGTGTTTTGACCAGGGCCCACATAGGGATCAGATCCAAAGGATTACACTACATATTAACGTGTTGTAGTGTAGATACTCCTCTAAGAAAACCAAATGGTCCAAACCTCATGGGCTTTTTACCCTGTAGGATGGCCAGAATTAGGGTCACCAAATCAATGGAGGCCAGAGAGAAAAAATTTGGTTTAAAAAATAAAAATACATTCTGGGAAATTACACCACATGGTGTCATCTAGCCTGAAATCATGAGATTTACACCGGATATAAAACAATATAGAGGAAAGATAGATATCCATTTTGAGACATGACATGTAGTATTTTCATATTTTTAGTATATGCTTTTCATATTAAAATGCGAAATTCCTGTTCTTTTTAGAAGATTTGTCACCAAAACAAAAAAAGCATATCACTGTGAAATGTCAACGGAGCGTACCGCAAGCTAAAGTCGTTTACATTCAATTCAGCTCGTCATGCTAATTTAGCTTTTTGCGACCCGCGGAAACATCTTTGAAGTCGACCACCACAACGTGTAAAATCCTCAAAAGTTGCGGCGAGAAAGCTGCACCGCTCTGTCAACAGAGCTTCTTGCATATTTTCGGCTGTATTAGGTTGCAAAATCCGACTTTTTGGATATCAAATCAAATTTTAAATTTGCCACATGCGCCGAATACAACAGGTGTAGTAGACCTTATAGTGAAATGCTTACTTACAAGCCCTTAACCAACAATGCAGTTTTAAGAAGAAAAAAAAGAAAAAAAGTGTTAAGTAAAAAATAAATAAGTAAAAAAATAATAGCAAATAATTAAAGAGCAGCAGTAAAATAAAATAACAGTAGGGAGGCTATATACAGGGGGTACCGGTACAGAATCAATGGAAAATAACAGTAGGGAGGCTATATACAGGGGGTACCGGTACAGAGTCAATGTGAAATAACAGTAGGGAGGCTATATACAGGGGGTACCGGTACAGAGTCAATGGGAAATAACAGTAGGGAGGCTATATACAGGGGGTACCGGTACAGAGTCAATGGGAAATAACAGTAGGGAGGCTATATACAGGGGGTACCGGTACAGAGTCAATGGGAAATAACAGTAGGGAGGCTATATACAGGGGGTACCGGTACAGAGTCAATGGGAAATAACAGTAGTGAGGTTATATACAGGGGGTACCGGTACAGAGTCAATGTGAAATAACAGTAGGGAGGCTATATACAGGGGGTACCGGTACAGAGTCAATGGGAAATAACAGTAGTGAGGTTATATACAGGGGGTACCGGTACAGAGTCAATGGGAAATAACAGTAGGGAGGCTATATACAGGGGGTACCGGTACAGAGTCAATGGGAAATAACAGTAGGGAGGTTATATACAGGGGGGTACCGGTACAGAGTCAATGGGAAATAACAGTAGTGAGGTTATATACAGGGGGTACCGGTACAGAGTCAATGGGAAATAACAGTAGGGAGGCTATATACAGGGGGTACCGGTACAGAGTCAATGGGAAATAACAGTAGGGAGGTTATATACAGGGGGGTACCGGTACAGAGTCAATGTGCGGGGGCACCGGTTAGTCGAGGTAATTGAATATACTGTTAATGAAATGTTAGAGAAAGACCCCACTTAACGGTTCTTGGTAAAATGTACTTCATAACATAAGGAAATTAAATTTCATCACCAAAGCGTGTTTTCACCCACTCGTGGGGCAGAATTGCTTGAATTGGGCCGATAAACGCTGTACTGAGTACTAACCCCACAAATCTTCTCCTGCTTGAGTACTGGCACCTAAATATAAAGAGTACCGGCACCCAAAATGAGTACTGGCATGTATTGCACTTCCGTATGACTTCAATAGGACTTCCACTCAACCAAGTATTACTTCAGTTTCATCAACATCCAAAGAAAGGAGATGGAGAAAATAGCCCATTCATATAAAACAGAAACATGCATTGTTTGTTTGGACCTTTGGTCCGAGCTATGCATCAGAGGACATTGTTTGTTTGGACCTTTGGTCCGAGCTATGCATCAGAGGACATTGTTTGTTTGGACCTTTGGTCCGAGCTATGCATCAGAGGACATTGTTTGTTTGGACCTTTGGTGTGAGCTATGCATCAGAGGACATTGTAGCATGAAAGAAAACGTCCATTATTGTCATGAGTAATTTTCATGACATACATAGCAGTTTTAGGGAAGGGGATCAAATGTAAACTGTCGTTTTGGCTGTATGTGTTAAAGGAGATTTAAAGGAGTTGTATGTTTAAAAGTTTGAACATGGTATAGCGATGGTCCAGTTGTATGTTTAAAGGTTTGAACATGGTATAGCGATGGTCCAGTTGTATGTTTAAAGGTTTGAACGTGGTATAGCGATGGTCCAGTTGTATGTTTAAAGGTATGGTTTTAATGGTCCTTTATGGAAACGTGGTATGGCTATGGTCGACAAATAAAACAAGAAAGGTCAACTTACAGCTTTCAAAAGTACATTTTTTTATTTTGAAAAGGTCCAAACCAGTATTACTTACAGATGTAGAAATCATGAATGATTATGAATTGTGAGTTAGAATTTAACGGCCTTCGTTGATAAGCCACTATACATGAATATAAATGCTTTGTAATGCTTGAGTTACCAGAATTCAGTGTTCACTACCAACACATGGAGATGGGGGAACTTTCCATTCAACACGATTCCATTACAAGAGAAAATATCCCTTTTATTTTTTCTCTGACGGTCACATTTTTGTACACAGATACAGACCAAACGTATTGTGAGGAACATCACAGAAGCAGCACTAGTGTGCAGTAAGAACAGTGTGGAGTAAAAGGACATTGCTTAAGAAGCTTCACGTCCGTTATAAAAGACCCTTCCTTTCCAAGTTACATTTCTGGAAGAACGTTCTTAGAATTAACTCTCAGGCTCCGTCCCAAACGGCACCCTAGCTATTCCCTATATAGTGCACTTAATTTTGACCAGAGCCCATTGCAGTGCACTATGTAGGGCCCTAGGCAAAGGTAGTGCATTACGTAGGGAATAGGGTTGCCATTTGGGACGGAGCCTCAGTCTTGTTAAAACTTGGGTCACGCAATCATTCACTATTCTCTTAAGATCCAATGAACAGTATTGTATGTACAGGGACCAGAACAACATGACACGGCTATAATGACAGACGATGAGGTTTATTAAGTAAATCAACTAAATGGGAGGTCATTTTTTCTTTAAAGGAATGCACATGAAATACATATAACCACATGAAATACATATAACCACATGAAATACATATAACCACATGAAATGCATTTTACCACATGAAATACATATAACCACATGTCCAAATGTATGTGGACACCTGCTCGTCGAACATCTCATTCCAAAATCATGGGCATTAATATGGAGTTGGTCCCCCCTTTGCTGCTATAACAGCCTCCACTCTTCTGGGAAGGCTTTCCACTAGATGTTGGAACATTGCTGCGGGGGACTTGCTTCCGTTCAGCCACAAGAGCATTAGTGAGGTCGGGCACTGATGTTGGGCGATTAGGCCTGGCTCGCAGTCGGCGTTCCAATTAATGTTCGATTGGGTTGTGGTCACTTGTTGGAAAGGTGGCATCTATGACAGTGCCACGTTGAAAGTCACTGAGCTCTTCAGTAAGGTCATTCTACTGCCAATGTTTGTCTATGGAGATTGCATGGCTGTGCGCTCGATTTTATACGCCTGTCAGCAACGGGTGTGGCTGAAATAGCAGAATCCACTAATTTGAAGGGGTGTCCACATACTTTTGTGTATATATATATATAGTGTAGTACCACAAGAAATACACAACGCAGCCTACAGTGTCTATAGCAGGGCTCTCCGACTCTGTTCCTGGAGAGATACCCTCCTGTAGGTTTCAACTCCAAGCCTGTTCCTGGAGAGATACCCTCCTGTAGGTTTCAACTCCAAGCCTGTTCCTGGAGAGATACCCTCCTGTAGATTTTCACTCCAAGCCTAATCTAGTGTACCTGATTCTAATAATTAGCTGGTTGATAAACTGAATCAGTTGAGTTACAACTGGGGTTGGACTGAAAACCTACCGGAGGGTAGCTCTCCAGGAACTGGTTTGGAGTTCAAACCTACCGGAGAGTAGCTCTCCAGGAACAGGGTTGGAGTTAAAACCCTACAGGAAGGATGTTCTCCATGAACAGGGTTGGAGAGCCCTGGTCTATGTGTTTAACATAGATCTGCCTAGATGTCTATTTAGCTCGGTGAATAAGTCCAGTTGCTTACATTCACACAAGATGAGACGCTAGAAACTCTACATAGATAAAAACACAATTTCCATTTAGAACATCACAATGGAATCAGAATCACATTTTCATGGTCTCTTGTTTTTGGTTACGGTCTCCCACTTCAAAAGGAATTGAACAACAATATGGAACAAAGATGAACATTATTAAAAGAAAAATGATCCTGTCACATCCACCTTTGTATAGTATCTTCATCATATGCTGCACCCCATCCCCAAGGTAGATGAATCGAAACGTGCTGTCATGTTATCTTCGCTATGCCTCATCTTACTCAGGACTCTTGTTGTATATCCATTCCAAACGCAAATGGTATTCGTACATCAACACACTTCGGGTTTCTCTCCTTTCACACTATTATCTGTATTGCATATTGCCCCAGCTACTGTTTATCTTTGACAAAGCCTTAAAACATCTGTACAGAGAGACATAAACATACATTAAACCATACTGAACATCTAATATAGTACCATACAGTATATATATTATTTTCACTCTATGACAATAACACTGATCAGTCACTACAATATAAACAATATATTAATTCATATATATATTTGTATCTGTACACATACCTACAAAAACTGCACCATTTACAGCAGGGGTGTCATACGGATCCGTCCCTCGAGCCCATTCAAATCCTTTTTCTTTTTATGTATATATTTTTTTTTTGTTAAATGGACCTATATTTATAGTCTCTTTACTTCACATCGAATTCCAAACGCGATGGATGATGGACCTTTTGCAAATATAACCAATTCTAAGTGCAGCCCTCCGGATCTCGGCCCGAGGAGCACAATTAGTTTGACAACCCTGATTTACAGTTAAGAGATCTACAAAATAAGAACATTTACAACATGGAATTTATGTTCAATAGAGGTCTTAAAACACACAGGTGATATGTTGTTGTTGTTGCACTGAATAAAACTGTAGACAAAGTAAAATACTATCTATTGTATACATATAGAAGTACAGTCAAAACTCTCCGTTCTATGAAGTCACCTGGAATTTAATCTAGTTTTTTTGGAAAAGGAGAATGTTTGATGTACATACAAGCTGGACCCCACATAGGAAGGGAATACTTTACTCTGTTCCTGATATGGACACGTTTCACACTGAGGGGAGTGGAGGGAATGAGACGCCTAGTAGAGGGGGGAGCAACATATTGGGTCTAGTAGAGGGGGAGCAACATATTGGGTCTAGTAGTAGGGGGGAGCAACATATTGGGTCTAGTACAGGGGGGAGCAACATATTGGGTCTAGTACAGGGGGGAGCACATATTGGGTCTAGTACAGGGGGGAGCAACATATTGGGTCTAGTACAGGGGGGAGCAACATATTGGGTCTAGTAGAGGGGGGGCAACATATTGGGTCTAGTAGAGGGGGGAGCAACATATTGGGTCTAGTACAGGGGGGAGCAACATATTGGGTTCTAGTACAGGGTGGGAGCAACATATTGGGTCTAGTAGAGGGGGAGAACATATTGGGTCTAGTAGAGGGGGGAGCAACATATTGGGTCTAGTAGAGGGGGGAGCACATATTGGTGATCTAGTACAGAGGGGGAGCAACATATTGGATCTAGTACAGAGGGGAGGCAACATATTGGGTCTAGTAAGAGGGGGAGCAACATATTGGGTCTAGTAGAGGGGGGAAGCAAGATGCAACATATTGGGTCTAGTAAGGGGGGGAGCAACATAATTGGGGGCCTAGTAAGGGGGGGAGCAACATATTGGGTCTAGTAGTGGGGGAGCAACCCTATTGGGCCTAGTAGAGGGGGGGAGCAACATATGTGGTCTAGTACAGGGGGGAGGGAGGACATATTGGGTCTAGTAGGGGGGGAGCAAATATTGGGCTAGTAGAGGGGGGAGCAACAATTGGGTCTAGTACAAGGGGGGGCAACATATTGGGTCTAGTACAGGGGGGAGCAACATATTAAGGGGGAGCCACATATTGGGTTCTAGTAGGTGGAGCAACTATTGGGTCTAGTACAGGGGGAGCAACATATTTGGGTCTAGTACAGGGGGAGGGAACATATTGGGTCCTAGTAAGGGGGGAGCAACATATTGGGGTCTAGTAGAGGGGGAGCAACATATGGGTCTAGTAGAGGGGGAGCAACATATTGGGGTCTAGTCAGGGGGAGCAACATATTGGGTCTAGTAAGGGGGGAGCAACATATTGGGTCTAGTAGAAGGGGGGAGCAACATATTGGGCCTAGTAGAGGGGGGAGAACATATTGGGTCTAGCAGGGGGGGGAGCAACAAGGTCTAGGGGCCTGGGGGGGGAGCAACATATGGGTCTATGTACAAAGGGGGAGCAACATGATTGGGTCTAGTAGTGGGGGAGCAACATATGGGCCTAGTAAGGGGGAGCAACATATTGGGTCTAGTACAGGGGGGAGCAACATATTGGGTCAGTACAGGGGGGGCAAAAAATTATACAGGGAGACAACATATTGGGTCTAGTAGAGGGGGAGCAAACGTATTGGGTCTAGTACAGGGGGGAGCAACATATTGGGTCTAGTACAGGGGGGAGCAACATATTGGGTCTAGTAGAGGGGGGAGCAACATATTGGGTCTAGTAGAGGGGGGAGCAACATATTGGGTCTAGTAGAGGGGGAGCAACTATTGGGTCTAGTACAGGGGGAGCAACATATATGGGTCTAAGGGGAGCAACATATTGGGTATAATACGGGGGGAGCAACATATTTTGGGTCCTATTTACAGGCATGAGCAGGAGCACATATTGGGTCTAGTACAGGAGCAACATATTGGGTCTAGTACAGGGGGAGCAACATATTGGGTCTAGTACGGGGGAGCAACATATTGGGTCTAGTACAGGGGAGCAACACATTGGGTCTAGTACAGTGGGAGCAACATATTGGGTCTAGTAAGGGGGAGCAACACAATTGGGGTCTAGTAAAGGGGGGAGCAACATATTGGGTTCTAGTAGAGGGGGAGGGGCAACATATTGGGTCTAGTACAGGGGGAGCAACATATTGGGTCTAGTAGGGGGGGGGGAGCAACATATTGGGTCTAATACAGGGGGGAGCAACATATTGGGTCTAGTACAGGGGGAGCAACATATTGGGTCTAATACAGGGGGGAGCAACATATTGGGTCTAGTAGAGGGACAACGGGGGTCAATATTGGGTCTATAGACGGGGGGAGCAACATATTGGGTCTAGTAGAGGGGGGAGCAAACATATTGGGTCTAGTACAGGGGAGCAACATATTGGGTCAGTAGAGGGGGAGCAACATATTGGGTCCCTAGTACAGGGGGAGAAACATATTGGGTCTAGTAGAGGGGGAGCAACATATTGGGTCTAGTACAGGGGGAGCAACATATTGGGTCTAGTACAGGGGGAGCAACATATTATACAGGGGGAGCAACATATTGGGTCTAGTACAGGGGGGAGCAACATATTGGGTCTAGTAGAGGGGGGAGCAACATATTGGGTCTAGTAGAAGAGGGGGGAGCAACATATTGGGGTCTAGTAGAGGGGGGAGCACATATTGGGTCTAATACAGGGGGAGCAACATATTATACAGGGGGACAACAATTTGGGTCTGTACAGGGGGGAGCAACATATTGGGTCTAGTAGAGGGGGGAGCAACATATTGGGTCTAATACAGGGGGAGGCAACATATTGGGTCTAGTACAGGGGGGAGCAACATATTGGGTCTAATACGGGGGGAGCAACATATTGGGTCTAGTACAGGGGGAGCAACATATTGGGTCTAGTACAGGGGGGAGCAACATATTGGGTCTAGTACAGGGGGAGCAACATATTGGGTCTAGTACAGGGGGAGCAACATATTGGGTCTAGTACAGGGGGAGCAACACATGGTCTAGTACAGGGGAGCAACATTTGGTCTAGTAGAGGGGGGGAGCAACATATTGGGTCTAGTAGAGGGGGGAGCAACATATTGGGTCTAGTAGAGGGGGGACAACATATTGGGGTCTAGTACAGGGGGGAGCCACATATGGGGTCTAGTAGAGGGGGGAGCAACATATGGGTCTAATACAGGGGGGAGCAACATATTGGGTCTAGTACAGGGGGGGGAGCAACATATTGGGTCTAATACAGGGGGGAGCAACCCTATTGGGTCTAGGTAGAAAGGGGGAGCAACATATGGGTTCTAATACGGGGGGACAACATATTGGGTCTAGTAGAGGGGGGAGCAACATATTGGGTCTAGTAGAGGGGGGAGCACATATTGGGTCTAGTAGAGGGGGAGCAACATATTGGGTCTAATACAGGGGGAGCAACATATTATACAGGGGGAGCAACATATTGGGTCTAGTACAGGGGGAGCAACATATTGGGTCTAGTAGAGGGGGGGAGCAACATATTGGGTCTATACAGGGGGGAGGCAACATATTGGGTCTAGTACAGGGGGGGAGCAACATATTGGGTCTAATACGGGGGTGAGCAACATATTGGGTCTAGTACAGGGGGAGCAACTATTGGTCTAGTACAGGGGGGAGCAACATATTGGGTCTAGTACAGGGGGAGCAACTATTGGGTCTAGTACAAGGGGGAGCACACATTGGGTCTAGTACGGGGGAGCAACATATTGGGTCTAGTAGAGGGGGGAGCAACATATTGGGTCTAGTAGAGGGGGGAGCAACATATTGGGTCTAGTAGAGGGGGGAGCAACATATTGGGTCTAGTAGAGGGGGGGAGCAACATATTGGGTCTAGTAGAGGGGGGAGCAACATATTGGGTCTAATACAGGGGGAGCAAACATATTGGGTCTAGTACAGGGGGAGCAACATATGGGTCTAATACAGGGGGAGCAACATATTGGGTCTGTAGAGGGGGGAGCAACATATTGGGTCTAATACGGGGGAAGCAACATATTGGGTCTAGTAACGGGGGAGCAACATATTGGGTCTAGTAGAGGGGGGAGCAACATATTGGGTCTAGTAACAGGGGGAGCAACAATTGGGTCTAGTAGAGGGGGGAGCAACATATTGGGTCTAGTACAGGGGAGAAACATATTGGGTCTAGTAGAGGGGAGCACATATGGTTCTAGTACAGGGGGAGCAACATATTGGGTCTCGTAACAGGGGAGCAACATATTATAACAGGGGAGCAACATATGGGTCTAGTACAGGGGGAGCAAAATATTGGTCTGTAGAGGGGGAGCAACATATTGGGTCTAGTAGAGGGGGGAGCAACATATTGGGTCTAGTAAGGGGGAGCCCATATTGGGTCTAGTTACAGTGGACACATATTGGGTCTAGTAGAGGGTGAGCAACAATTGGGTCTAGTACAGGAGGGGAGAAACTGATTGGGTCTGTAAGGGGGAGCAACATATTGTGGTCTAGTACAGGGGGAGCAATATTGGGTCTAGTAACAGGGGGAGCAACATATATACAGGGGAGCAACTATTGGGTCTATGTACATGGGGGGGAGCAACATATTGGTCTAGTAGAGGGGGAGCACATATTGGGTCTAGTAAGAGGGGAGCAACATATTGGTCTAGTAGAGGGGGAGCAACATATTGGTCTAAACAGGGGGAGCAACATATTGGGTCTAGTACAGGGGGGAGCAACATATTTTGAGAGTTTCACCTCAATGAGCAGACCCCCTTGTGTGTTTAGCATTGGGTGTATTTAGCGGTCAGCGTTTTGGTGTCTGCGGCTAACACAGCCCCCCCTCGTAGTCATCGTCATCCTCAGCAGAAGCAGCAGGCGCTCCGGCGCCCCCCTGTGTTGCCGTTGCAGACTTCTTCTTCTTCACTCCTCCTCCAGGGACCTTCAGGGAGATGGCCAGCTTGGCATACTGGGAGTAGAGGGGGAAGGATTACGTCACGAGGGTAGTTCGTACTCCTTGTATAGTTTCTTCAAGTGCAAGAAACCTGTGGCATTGGATCTTAAAACGCATGGTTTCAAATACTGTTAGACAGTGGTAGCAGTTTGGCATACTGGCAGTGTCAAAGATAACTCCCGTATACAGGGTTTCCTCTGCAGGTTTAGTGTCAACGTCTAGACAGTGTGAGGGTTTGGGATAGCTGGATGGCAGCGGTCTCCATCTCTGGTCCTGGAGGACTACTGGTGACTAACACACTGATACTGCAGGGCTGGAACAAAAGCCTGCACACCCAGTAGCACCCCAGGCCCAGAGTATGGCTCAGTTGGTAGAGCATGGTGCTTACAACACCAGTATTGTGGGTTTGATTCCCGGGACCACCCATATGTAAAATGTATGCACGTATGACTAAGTACCTTTGGATAAAAACGCCTGCTAAATGGCATACACTGAGCATACCAAACATTTGGAACACCTTCCTAATATTGAGTTGAACAGACCCCTGATGGTACATAATAGAATAGACCCCTGATGGTACATAATAGAACAGACCCCTGATGGTACATAATAGAACAGACCCCTGATGGTACATAATAGAACAGACCCCTGATGGTACATAATAGAACAGACCCCTGATGGTACATAATAGAATAGACCCCTGATGGTACATAATAGAATAGATCCCTGATGGTACATAATAGAACAGACCCCTGATGGTACAGTTGTATGAAGTGTTACTCACGTCATTGTCCATGTACTTCAGCAGAGCGGAGTTACACACACGGTGCACCTGGTCCTCGTCCTGCTCGTCATACCCCTGCAGTAACGTCTCCATGGCCACACAGTCTTCACTCCCACTGTACCCTGGGAGGCTGCAGGAAACATGAAATATCATCGTCAGACTACTGTCACAACACATAGGCTATAGCCCAATTATGGTTATCACTGAATACCCGTTCACTCCCCCTCATGGATTGGAAAGCATGGGATTCGTGAAAGCATGAGCTGGAGGGGGTTTCCACTAAATCCAACAGTGGGAGTGTACGAGTGCTCACCAATGCACCAATTCAGATAGAAATGTTCGTTGCTCTAGAGAAACGTATTCAGTCATTAGGAGGTACATACCTGTAGCTCTCTCTGACACACTTGTCTGCAGCCACAAAGTCATTTCTGTGAAGATGAACCAGCACCTGTGCCGTTGTTTTCTAAGAGAAAAGACCCAGATCAGCATTTAATGATCTATATTTTACACCTTCACCAATACCATGCACCACATAGCTGTTAGATACCAATAGTACACTGCTCAAAAAAATAAACGGAACACTTAAACAACACAATGTAACTCCAAGTCAATCACACTTCTGTGAAATCAAACTGTCCACTTAGGAAGCAACACTGATTGACAATACATTTCACATGCTGTTGTGCAAATGGAATAGACAACAGGTGGAAACGATAGGCAATTAGCAAGACACCCCCAATAAAGGAGTGGTTCTGCAGGTGGTGACCACAGACCACTTCTCAGTTCCTATGCTTCCTGGCTGATGTTTTGGTCACTTTTGAATGCTGGCGGTGCTTTCACTCTAGTGGTAGCATGAGACGGAGTCTACAACCCACACAAGTGGCTCAGGTAGTGCAGCTCATCCAGGATGGCACATCAATGCGAGCTGTGGCAAGAAGGTTTGCTGTGTCTGTCAGCGTAGTGTCCAGAGCATGGAGGCGCTACCAGGAGACAGGCTAGTACATCAGGAGACGTGGAGGAGGCCGTAGGAGGGCAACAACCCAGCAGCAGGACTGCTACCTCCGCCTTTGTGCAAGGAGGAGCAGGAGGAGCACTGCCAGAGCCCTTCAAAATGACCTCCAGCAGGCCACAAATGTGCATGTGTCTGCTCAAACGGTCAGAAACAGACTCCATGAGGATGGTATGAGGGCCCGACGTCCACAGGTGGGGGTTGTGCTTACAGCCCAACACCGTGCAGGACGTTTGGCATTTGCCAGAGAACACCAAGATTGGCAAATTCGCCACTGGCGCCCTGTGCTCTTCACAGATGAAAGCAGGTTCACACTGAGCACGTGACAGACGTGACAGAGTCTGGAGACGCCGTGGAGAACGTTCTGCTGCCTGCAACATCCTCCAGCATGACCGGTTTGGCGGTGGGTCAGTCATGGTGTGGGGTGGCATTTCTTTGGGGGGCCGCACAGCTCTCCATGTGCTCGCCAGAGGTAGCCTGACTGCCATTAGGTACCGAGATGAGATCCTCAGACCCCTTGTGAGACCATATGCTGGTGCGGTTGGCCCTGGGTTCCTCCTAATGCAAGACAATGCTAGACCTCATGTGGCTGGAGTGTGTCAGCAGTTCCTGCAAGAGGAAGGCATTAATGCTATGGGCTGGCCCGCCCGTTCCCCAGACCTGAATCCAACTGAGCACATCTGGGACATCATGTCTCGCACCATCCACCAACGCCACGTTGCACCACAGACTGTCCAGGAGTTGGCGGATGCTTTAGTCCAGGTCTGGGAGGAGATCCCTCAGGAGACCATCCGCCACCTCATCAGGAGCATGCCCAGGCGTTGTAGGGAGGTCATACAGGCACGTGGAGGCCACACACACTACTGAGCCTCATTTTGACTTGTTTTAAGGCCATTACATCAAAGTTGGATCAGCCTGTAGTGTGGTTTTCCACTTTAATTTTGAGTGTGACTCCAAATCCAGACCTCCATGGGTTGATAAATTTGATTTCCATTGATAATTTTGTGTGATTTTGTTGTCAGCACATTCAACTATGTAAAGAAAAAAGTATTTAATAAGATTATTTCATTCATTCATATCTAGGATGTGTTATTTGAATGTTCCCTTTATTTTTTTGAGCAGTGTATATAATTCCAATAGATCACCTAATGCATGCAAATTACTTAAGAAAGTACCTTAAAGCAAGTGGGATAATTCTCTATATCTTTATACATGTTCTTCTCTTTCTGGAGGGCGGTTGCAGCTTCATCCAGCCTGTAATCAAGTTCACAAAGACAGAACAGTGATTGAACAGGGAGTCAGGACCAGCCACAATACTTTGCTGCTTATAAATGCTTTGTGAAGCATCTATGTAGTGCTTATGAAGCCTTTTTTAAGCTGTTATTCATTGTCTTTACCTGCGTAATCTGACCAGCAGTCTGGAAGCTTTCCCCAGGAGCTCAGCTGACTGACGCAGGCGGTCCTCATTCTACACAGAAAACATTCAGTTAAAATCAACTTAACTTAAAGCAACTACTCAAACTTAGAATATGCTATTAATGACCAACTTACCTCAAACACACCGGCAGCCTGCTGGTACAGGTCCACTGCTTTCTCTAAGCTCATAGGCTCGATCAGTCTAGATAGGAAAACATTATGATTAAATACCAAGTACCATTTTAACAACACTGGTCAGGAACATATCAAAACCACCAAATAAATACAGTAGACACACTTCTATAGTCTGGAGCAGTACATACTTCCCGGCCCTGTCCAGCGCCATGGCAGCAGTGTCTGGAGTTCCGTTCTCTACGTACATCATACTGGCCTTCTCTATGTACTGGATCGCCTCAGGCATCTTCTTCAAGTCCTGTCACACATTTTACATTTTAGTCATTTAGCAGACGCTCTTATCCAGAGCGACTTACAGTTAAGTGAGTGCATACATTTTCATACTGGCCCCCCCGTGGGAATCGAACCCACAACCCTGGCGTTGCAAACGCCATGCTCTACCAACTGAGCTACATCCCTGCCGGCCATTCCCTCCCCTACCCTGGACTACGCTGGGCTAATTGTGCGCCGTCCCCATGGGTCTCACGGTCGCGGCCGGCTACGACAGAGTCTGGATTCAAACCAGGATCTCTAGTGGCACAGCTAGCACTGCGATGCAGTGCCTTAGACCACTGCGCCACTCGGGAAACTGGAGAAATGATGACCACAGCACATGGAGCAATGGTGACCTCTTTTACGCTTACTATTTGTTGTAGAATATCAATATTTTGTGGAGACAATAATGCTCTCGATCACATGGTACAGTGTATAGTAAAAAGGATCTTTCTCTCCCATCTTTGTGTACGGGGTTGTATTTAGGTCTTAGGCAGATATTACACGGACATTGAGAAACTCACCTTCATCATCATACCTGCTTGCTCAATTGCTCTGAAAAAGAAATGCATATCTTAGAAAAGGGAACAAAAGTCTTACATATAAGTATTGAACGGTATTATTAACCTTTAAAAAGGCCTAGTGCAGTCAAAAAGGTGATTGTCCTGTGTGGTATCTATATTTCCACACTATTAGGTTGGAATAATGCTGTGAAATTGCCCTTTTAGTGTAAGAGCTGTTGGAAAAGACAGCCTGAAATTTCTACCTGTTTTGGTGGGATGGAGTTTTGGTCTGCCTGGTTTTATCACCAGGCGGTAAATTAGTTAATAGACCAATAAGAAAGAGAGTTCCAAACCTCTCAGCCAATAACAGCTAGTTTTCAGTTTTCCCATCCCCACTCAGACCACTCCCAGACAGTCCTAGCAAAACTATTGCTTGAGAAAATGCTATTTTTATTTATTTTTGACCATTTTAAAAATCGACAACAATCACAGTAAGGTACTTAAAATTGTAGAGATAAAAACATCTGCGTTGGCCCTTTAATCTCAAGTATTCATATGGAAAACCTTACTTTGCTGCGTGAAACAACGCTTTATTTTCTGTGTGGTACTCTGCCTCCTTCAGGTAGGCATCCTTGGCTTGCTCAAACTGTTTGGCATTCTTGAAGCACACCGCTGGGAATGCAAACACAGATTGTTTATCAGACTGTAAATACACGGTGTGGAGTGCCATCCTTCCTATACGTTTACAGAACGTCAGCATACTTACCAGCTTTGCTATCCTTCCTATACGTTTACAGAACGTCAGCATACTTACCAGCTTTGCTATCCTTCCTATACGTTTACAGAACGTCAGCATATTTACCATGGTGTGGAGTGCTATCCTTCCTATACGTTTACAGAACGTCAGCATACTTACCAGCTTTGTATCCTTCCTATACGTTTACATAACGTCAGCATACTTACCAGCTTTGGCTATCCTTCCTATACGTTTACAGAACGTCAGCAATATTTACCATGGTGTGGAGTTGCTTATCCGTTCCTGTACGTTTACAGAACGGTCAGCCATACGTTACCATGGTGTGGAGTGCTATCCTTCCTGTACGTTTACAGACGTTCAGCATACTTACCATGGTGTGGAGTGGTTCTCCTTCCTGTACGTTTACCAGAACGTCAGCATAATTACCATGGTGTGGAGTGCTATCCTTCCTATACGTTTACAAGAAACGTCAGCATACTTACCATGGTGTGGAGTGTTCTCCTTCCTGTACGTTTACAGAACGTCAGCATAATTACCATGGTGTGGAGTGTTCTCCTTCCTATACGTTTACAGAACGTCAGCATACTTACCATGGTGTGGAGTGTTCTCCTTCCTGTACGTTTACAGAACGTCAGCATAATTACCATGGTGTGGAGTGTTCTCCTTCCTGTACGTTTACAGAACGTGAGCATACTTACCATGGTGTGGAGTGCTATCCTTCCTATACGTTTACAGAACGTCAGCATACTTACCAGCTTTGGCGTATTCTGATGCAGCGCTGTCGAAATCTGGCTTCCACTTTGTCATGCTGGTCTTTAAACTGCAAGAAATAAAATGTATATTTTCAGCAGCAATACAACTAGGGGTTAACAACACACACAGCCATAACAACACACACAGCCATAACAACACACACAGCCATAACAACACACACAGCCATAACAACACACACAGCCATAACAACAGACCCTGACAGGAGAGCTGGCTACATCAGCATTACAACTAGGGGTTAACAACACACACAGCCATAACAACACACACAGCCATAACAACACACACAGCCATAACAACACACACAGCCATAACAACACACACAGCCATAACAACACACACAGCCATAACAACACACACAGCCATAACAACAGACCTTGACAGGAGAGCTGGCTACATCAGCATTACAACTAGGGGTTAACAACACACACAGCCATAACAACACACACAGCCATAACAACACACACACAGCCATAACAACACACACAGCCATAACAACACACACAGCCATAACAACACACACAGCCATAACAACACACACAGCCATAACAACACACACGCCATAACAACAGACCCTGACAGGAGAGCTGGCTACATCAGCAATACAACTAGGGGTTAACAACACACACAGCCATAACAACACACACAGCCATAACAACACACACAGCCATAACAACACCACACAGCCATAACAACACACACAGCCATAACAACACACACAGCCATAACAACACACACAGCCATAACAACACACACAGCCATAACAACACACACAGCCATAACAACACACACAGCCATAACAACACACACAGCCATAACAACACACACAGCCATAACAACAGACCCTGACAGGAGAGCTGGCTACATCAGCATTACAACTAGGGGTTAACAACACACACAGCCATAACAACAGACCTTGACAGGAGAGCTGGCTACATCAGCAATACAACTAGGGGTTAACAACACACACAGCCATAACAACAGACCCTGACAGGAGAGCTGGCTACATCAGCAATACAACTAGGGGTTAACAACACACACAGCCATAACAACACACACAGCCATAACAACAGACCCTGACAGGAGAGCTGGCTACATCAGCATTACAACTAGGGGTTAACAACACACACAGCCATAACAACAGACCCTGACAGGAGAGCTGGCTACATCAGCAATACAACTAGGGGTTAACAACACACACAGCCATAACAACAGACCTTGACAGGAGAGCTGGCTACATCAGCATTACAACTAGGGGTTAACAACACACACAGCCATAACAACAGACCTTGACAGGAGAGCTGGCTACATCAGCATTACAACTAGGGGTTAACAACACACACAGCCATAACAACAGACCTTGACAGGAGAGCTGGCTACATCAGCATTACAACTAGGGGTTAACAACACACACAGCCATAACAACACACACAGCCATAACAACACACACAGCCATAACAACAGACCCTGACAGGAGAGCTGGCTACATCAGCATTACAACTAGGGGTTAACAACACACACAGCCATAACAACAGACCCTGACAGGAGAGCTGGCTACATCAGCATTACAACTAGGGGTTAACAACACACACAGCCATAACAACAGACCCTGACAGGAGAGCTGGCTACATCAGCAATACAACTAGGGGTTAACAACACACACAGCCATAACAACAGACCCTGACAGGAGAGCTGGCTACATCAGCAATACAACTAGGGGTTAACAACACACACAGCCATAACAACAGACCCTGACAGGAGAGCTGGCTACATCAGCATTACAACTAGGGGTTAACAACACACACAGCCATAACAACAGACCCTGACAGGAGAGCTGGCTACATCAGCATTACAACTAGGGGTTAACAACACACACAGCCATAACAACAGACCCTGACAGGAGAGCTGGCTACATCAGCAATACAACTAGGGGTTAACAACACACACAGCCATAACAACAGACCCTGACAGGAGAGCTGGCTACATCAGCATTACAACTAGGGGTTAACAACACACACAGCCATAACAACACACACAGCCATAACAACAGACCCTGACAGGAGAGCTGGCTACATCAGCAATACAACTAGGGGTTAACAACACACACAGCCATAACAACAGACCCTGACAGGAGAGCTGGCTACATCAGCATTACAACTAGGGGTTAACAACACACACAGCCATAACAACAGACCCTGACAGGAGAGCTGGCTACATCAGCAATACAACTAGGGGTTAACAACACACACAGCCATAACAACAGACCTTGACAGGAGAGCTGGCTACATCAGCATTACAACTAGGGGTTAACAACACACACAGCCATAACAACAGACCTTGACAGGAGAGCTGGCTACATCAGCAATACAACTAGGGGTTAACAACACACACAGCCATAACAACAGACCTTGACAGGAGAGCTGGCTACATCAGCATTACAACTAGGGGTTAACAACACACACAGCCATAACAACAGACCCTGACAGGAGAGCTGGCTACATCAGCAATACAACTAGGGGTTAACAACACACACAGCCATAACAACAGACCCTGACAGGAGAGCTGGCTACATCAGCATTACAACTAGGGGTTAACAACACACACAGCCATAACAACAGACCCTGACAGGAGAGCTGGCTACATCAGCATTACAACTAGGGGTTAACAACACACACAGCCATAACAACAGACCTTGACAGGAGAGCTGGCTACATCAGCATTACAACTAGGGGTTAACAACACACACAGCCATAACAACAGACCTTGACAGGAGAGCTGGCTACATCAGCAATACAACTAGGGGTTAACAACACACACAGCCATAACAACAGACCCTGACAGGAGAGCTGGCTACATCAGCATTACAACTAGGGGTTAACAACACACACAGCCATAACAACAGACCTTGACAGGAGAGCTGGCTACATCAGCATTACAACTAGGGGTTAACAACACACACAGCCATAACAACAGACCTTGACAGGAGAGCTGGCTACATCAGCAATACAACTAGGGGTTAACAACACACACAGCCATAACAACAGACCTTGACAGGAGAGCTGGCTACATCAGCAATACAACTAGGGGTTAACAACACACACAGCCATAACAACAGACCGTGACAGGAGAGCTGGCTACATCAGCAATACAACTAGGGGTTAACAACACACACAGCCATAACAACAGACCTTGACAGGAGAGCTGGCTACATCAGCAATACAACTAGGGGTTAACAACACACACAGCCATAACAACAGACCCTGACAGGAGAGCTGGCTACATCAGCAATACAACTAGGGGTTAACAACACACACAGCCATAACAACAGACCTTGACAGGAGAGCTGGCTACATCAGCATTACAACTAGGGGTTAACAACACACACAGCCATAACAACAGACCCTGACAGGAGAGCTGGCTACATCAGCAATACAACTAGGGGTTAACAACACACACAGCCATAACAACAGACCCTGACAGGAGAGCTGGCTACATCAGCATTACAACTAGGGGTTAACAACACACACAGCCATAACAACAGACCCTGACAGGAGAGCTGGCTACATCAGCATTACAACTAGGGGTTAACAACACACACAGCCATAACAACAGACCTTGACAGGAGAGCTGGCTACATCAGCAATACAACTAGGGGTTAACAACACACACAGCCATAACAACAGACCTTGACAGGAGAGCTGGCTACATCAGCATTACAACTAGGGGTTAACAACACACACAGCCATAACAACAGACCTTGACAGGAGAGCTGGCTACATCAGCAATACAACTAGGGGTTAACAACACACACAGCCATAACAACAGACATTGACAGGAGAGCTGGCTACATCAGCAATACAACTAGGGGTTAACAACACACACAGCCATAACAACAGACCCTGACAGGAGAGCTGGCTACATCAGCATTACAACTAGGGGTTAACAACACACACAGCCATAACAACAGACCTTGACAGGAGAGCTGGCTACATCAGCAATACAACTAGGGGTTAACAACACACACAGCCATAACAACAGACCTTGACAGGAGAGCTGGCTACATCAGCAATACAACTAGGGGTTAACAACACACACAGCCATAACAACAGACCCTGACAGGAGAGCTGGCTACATCAGCAATACAACTAGGGGTTAACAACACACACAGCCATAACAACAGACCTTGACAGGAGAGCTGGCTACATCAGCAATACAACTAGGGGTTAACAACACACACAGCCATAACAACAGACCTTGACAGGAGAGCTGGCTACATCAGCAATACAACTAGGGGTTAACAACACACACAGCCATAACAACAGACCCTGACAGGAGAGCTGGCTACATCAGCATTACAACTAGGGGTTAACAACACACACAGCCATAACAACAGACCTTGACAGGAGAGCTGGCTACATCAGCAATACAACTAGGGGTTAACAACACACACAGCCATAACAACAGACCCTGACAGGAGAGCTGGCTACATCAGGTTAGTCACTAACACAGTAGTGATGGAAAGTTCGGCTCTTTTTACCGACTAAGATCTTTTCAACTCGTTCAGTCAAAATAACTAATCTTTCGACTCATTTGGTTCATTTGATTCAGTAACACCCAGAGCATGCAGGACCGCCTATTGGCGAATGATGACCAAAAAATAGAAAGAATCGTGATTCTACAAGCCTCTCGTGCACCATAGGGGGATTTGGCACACAGAAACTAAAGGTCAAAAATAATGGCACTAATTGGCCATTTGGTAACACTGTTATAAGCAGTCTCACTTAAACCTTCATATCCGTTGCCCTTTTTGACCTAGAGACTAGAAACGTTGTATGTAGGTGTCTTTCCTCATGCTGAACACATTTACCTCAAGGACCCATAAGGCCCATCAGGATAGGTTTTCCTCTATCTTGGACATTTTGGAAAAACCTTTGAAATAAGTCCAAATAACTTAAATTCAGTATGTAATAAGTTAACTAATAACAATTAACTTTTTTGACTATGTAACACTAATGCTTAAAATAATCATTAGAAATCTTCTCATGGACTACAAGTCAGATTCACTCCAAGTGTGGTCTTTGGACTCATCACAATAGTCCCTAAAGAGTTTGAGAAAATAACATTGCTGCATTCAAAAGATGGCCACACTATACCAGTAGATGCATATTAGCACTTACACAAACAAAATACTTCAAAAATTATCTTATCATGAACCACAGTACCAAATGACACCATATTTTGAATGTAGGATCATGGTACATGTCTTAACACAGTTTGAAGCTAAGGGATTGGTCAAAAGATGGCCGAGTTATTGACAAATAAACGTGTCCATTTAAACCACTGTAAATCCACTCCACAGTGGTTGATCAACTTGAAACTTGTCATCGCTATCATGATCCAGTTGCTGGTCCTGTCTCCGGAGTCACTGAGCGTGTAATATGCTGTAGTCCGAATACATTGCGGCCAGGTCAAACGAACGAATCACTTGGAGAAAACGAATCATGACTCGAGTCAGTTAACAGAGTCGTTCAAAAAGAACGAATCGTTTGCGAACAGCACATCACTATAACACAGTGGCCTTGTTGTGGCTTGCAATGGATATTACAATGGAAAAGCATACACAGCACTGAGCAGACAGCTAAGTAACGTTACCGTTGCTAGCTAGCTAACGTTAGCTAGGTGATGAATGATCATGAATGAATGCATCCGCTGAATGGCCAGATTAGTAGATAGCTAGCTACTTCCTACAAATACAGCTAACTCATTAACTGTAATTCAAGGACAATGTCGTAATGTTAAGTAACTCTGGTTAACCGCTAAGGTCAGATATTCTTGACAATGTTACTAGTCAGCTAGGATTCAAAGAAGCGTCAGCGATGCTAGCTACAGTACCGTTCGTTAACGTCAGCTAAAATCAAACCAAACGCGGCTTGCCATACTTTTTCTCCGCTTTAGCGATGTGTTCGTGGGCTTCGTTTATTTTGGAGGCCATGGTGCTGTTCGTGGTCTTCGACAATCTGTCGAGCAGATTTTTATTTGTGGGAGAAAAAAAATCTAGCCGATGACAAAACAAATGCCGATGGTGTTTGGATGAAAAAAAATGTCCACAACGTCGAACTACGGATTTACCGGATGGCATTGCGCAATGCGTCACAGTCCTTTAAATGGGGCTGGACGGAGACAGAAACAGTCATGGCGTCTTTTTGTAGGCACTAACTCCGCCGTGGTTCGTCGGACAAATTGAAAGGCGTCTTTGTAGGGTTTTTGGATAAAAGGCCATGTTAACGGACTGCTATTATTTCATAGAACAAAATGTAGAAGATCTCTTAAGCCTGCGCTAACCTCAGATCTTATTTTCGGCGTTTATTCCAAAACCCTATTGTCTTCCCATAGGGATGGCTGATTGAACCAGAGGTCACTCATTTTCGAGTGTTAGGACTACACGCTGGCGAGCTCTATTCAGCATAAACTTTTCAACGTCAAATTGTTGTAAAATCTTTTGCTTTTGAGGAAACTTGAGTATACAGATTTGAGACAAGGTTATTATAGTAGGAAAGCCGTATGTGCTAGTCCAGGGGTGTCAAACTCATTTTAGCTCAGGGGCCACATGGAGGAAAATCTATTCCCAAGTGGGCCGAACCGGTAAAATCATGGTATATATAACTTAAAAACAACAACTTCAGATTGTTTTCTTTGTTTTAATACTATCAACATAAAACATAAAGCTGGAGCCTGAGGACAGTGTGTCCAAAATAGTACAAGCACAACATCACTATTAATCATAAAACACCTAAAGTTTATTTGAAAATTCTAAAGAAAAAGAACACACAAACACACAATGCCTCAGTGATTAACAGAACTGTTTCACAGATTACAGAACTATATCAGGGTGTCATTTCTCAGGCAGAAATGTAGATACAAATAATGAAATCCTGTTCCCCAAACAAGTGCAAGAACCACAGTGTCAAGGATAGGTTAAATAAAATAAAATCAATTAAAAACAATAGCACATCAACATAAAAACATATAAACATAAAGCTGGAGCCTGAGGACAGTGTCCAAAAGCACAACATCACTATTAATCATAAAACACCTCAAGTTATTTGAAATTCTGAGGACAAACAACACACAAACACACAATGCCTCAGTGATTCACAGAAGTATATCACAGATCACAGAACTATATCAGGGTGTCTCATGCAGCACTTTAAGTGGGGTTGCATAGTTTATTTGACTCCTGATACCTGGCATCTTTTAGCTTTCACCAGCGCATCAATATCAGGCGTCACATCCTGAGTGGCAGCCAACTTCAGGATGTGATTCAAGTGCTTGTGCGTGAGCCTTGAGCGCAGCTTTGTTTTATTTATGCTCATTACAGAGAACTTGCTCACAAAGATATGTGGTTCCAAACATGCACAACAGTTTTGCAGTGAGGGCTGTCAAGTTGGGGTAACCTGGCAAGAGATTCTGATAAAATGTGTCCAAGCCAGCTGCGGCAAATTTGCCCTTCAAATCCGAGTCACACTGCAAGTATATTATTTCAAGTTGGATGCTGACGGGCAGATCAGAGGGATTCACGGTTAATGGCGAACAAAAAACGTTGAAGTCTTTCTCCAGTTCACCAAAAATCTGAAAGCGTTGCTCAAACTCCCTTAACAGTCCCGTTATTTTATCTTTGAACCACTTCATGTCTGCCACATGTTGGGTCGCGCACACATTTTTCAGACAAGGGAAGTGAGCTGCATCACCACCGGCGAGTTGCGTCTCCCACAATGACAGCTTCAACTTGAAAGAACGTATGCTGTCATAATACTGCGTGGCAACTTTGTTGCACCCTTGCAGCTGTTTGTTCAAGTTATTCAGGTGCTCTGTAACATCCACCATAAATGCAAGGTCCTGCATCCATTCTGCGGAATGAAATTCTAACACTGGTTTGCCCTTTTCTTCCATGAACTGTTCAATTTCTTCTCGTAAATCAAAGAAACGCCTCAGCACAGCACCTCGGCTTAACCATCTTACCTCAGTGTGGTATGGCAGGCCATAGATGTGGTCTTTCTCTCTGAGAAGGCTGTCAAACTGACGTTGATTCAGGCTTCTGGATCGGATGAAATTAACAGTTTGGATACTATAATAATAATAATATAATAATAATATAATAAAAATAATAACCACCTTCATGACGTTATCCATCTTTAATGACTTGCAACACAAAGCCTCCTGGTGCAAAATACAGTGAAAAGTCCAAAAATCACGTCCTCCATTTGCAGATTGCACTTTCTCTCTGAACTTTGTCACAACGCCTGCTTTTTTCCCGATCATTGAGGGCGCACCATCTGTAGCCAGGCTGACAGCGCGGGACCAGTCCACTCCGACCCTGTCCAGCGCGCTGACGAGTGCAGTGAAAATATCAGCTGCTGTCGTTGTATCTGTCATCGGCACCAACTCCACGAACTCCTCGGTGACGGTCAATGTGTCATCAACTCTGCGGATGAAAATGGCCAGTTGTGCAACATCTGTAATGTCCATGCTTTCATCAATTGCAACCGAAAACGCAATAAATTACTTTACTTTTTTCTTCAACTGGCTGTCCAAATCCACTGAAAGATCGGAAATCCTGTCTGTAACTGTGTTTCTTGTCAGGCTGATATTTGCAAAAGCCTGGTGCTTTTCAGGGCACACAATCTCCGCTGCCTTCATCATGCATGTTTTTACAAATTCACCCTCACTAAATGGTTTTGAAGCCACTGCGATTTCATTAGCAATGAGGTAGCTAGCTTTCACTGCAGCGTCACTGATGTCTCGGCTGTGAGTAAACACAGACTGCTGTTTCTTCAGACCCGCCAACAGTTCATTCACCTTCTCTCATCTCCGCTGTCCTTGAAAGTTGTCATATTTGTCGGCATGAAGACTCACATAGTGGCGACGAAGGTTATATTCTTTCAGCACTGCAACATGCTGTGAACACACCAAACATACAGCTTTCCCATTCAATTCCGTGAATAAATAGGATGACAATTTTTCTTGGAACACTCTGCACTCTGCGTCCACTTTTCTCTTTTTTGACAGAGACATATTGGGGCAATGAGGGTGCCAAAGCACATAATGTTAAAAGTAGAAGCCGTAATAAATATCGCGGGCAAAACAAAGTAGCTCATCCGGACTGGCTGCTCTTGCTTGACCTATTTGCTCTGCCCCGGTATAAACAGTTTGCTTGCTTAACACAATTGCTATTGCGCCATCCAGTGGACACAATTGGAACAGCAGTTTCTTTTATTGAAAAATTGCAGCTCATTTTTATACTTTACAAAATCATCTCGCGGGCCGGATTAAACCCGTTTGCGGGCCTGATCCGGCCCGCGGGCCGGACATTTGACACCCCTGTGCTAGTCAATAGAAAATATACATTTAGAGCCAAAAGATAGTCTTGCCTTGTCGAGAAAGAAACAGAGCATATGCCCACAATCACAGAGAAATCTGATAACATTGTGCTTACAGTCATCAACCCCTCTCACATGACATCTATTTTCATTCAACAAAACAGTTATTCAACTAAACTGTACTTATCAAAATGTATGTCTCTGTGGTATAGTAATGCACATTATTTTTATTAGGATCATTTAAAGCCCCCATGCCGTCTTTTTAATAAACATTTAAAAATCATCACTGTATGTCTAATACATCATTGTGTGTGTTTACTTCATGAAAATACCTCCAAATATATTTTGTATTATTTATTTCCCTGAGCATCCTTTTGCCATAGGGCTGCAATGAGGGGTTCCCGAAGTGGATTCTCAATCCTCCAAACCCCTGGTGATATCAAAGCGATATTACTGTGAAACGTAGATGTTCTATTTTCTACCGAGATTGCAAAACAATTCGTAGGTTGGTGTAGTGTTCATAATATGAATGTTTCAACCTTCATGTTGAGAAATCGTTTCTGTTTCAAAGAGTACCAAATCCTACAGTAACCATGAGCCTCGCGGTCTGTATCATCCAATCACAGAGCAGACAAGTCACGTGATCCGTTAGCGAACGCATAGTAATCATCGTGTGTTGACATATTTTATTTATCTATTTAACCTTTATTTAACTAGGCAAGTCAGTTAAGAACAAATTCTTAATTACAATGATGGCCTACCAAAAGGCAAAAGGCCTCCTGCGGGGGCTGGGATAAAAAAATAATGATATATACAGTACCAGTGAAAAGTTTGGACACACCTACTCATTCTAGGGTTTTTCTTTATTTTTATAAATTTCTACATTGTAGAATAATAGTGAAGACATCAAAACTATGAAACAACAAATATGGAATCATGTAGTAACCAAATAAGTGTTAAACCTATTTAAACAAATGAAAATATATTTTATATTTGAGATTCTTCAAATCGCCACCATTTGCCTTGATGACAGCTTTGCACACTCTTGGCATTCTCTCAACCAGCTTCAGGAGGTAGTCAAATTTCAATTGACAGGTGTGCCTTTTTAAAAGTTAATTTGTGGAATTTATTTCCTTCTTAATGCGTTTGAGCCAATCAGTTGTGTTTTGACAAGGTGGGGGTATACAGAAGATAGCCCTATTTGGTAAAAGACCAAGTCCATATTATGGCAAGAACAGCTCAAATAAGCAAAGAGACAGTTTACTTTAAGACATGAAGGTCAGTCAATACGGAACATTTCAAGAACTTTGAAATTTTCTTCAAGTGCAGTCACAAAAACCATCAAGCGCTATGATGAAACTGGCTCTCATGAGGACCGCCACAGGAATGGAAGACCCAGAGTTACCTCTGCTGCAGAGGATAAGTTCATTAGAGTTACCAGCCTCAGAAATTGCAGCCCAAAGAAATGCTTCACAGAGTTCAAGTAACAGACACATCTCAACATCAACTGTTCAGAGGGGACTGTATGAATCAGGCCATTATGGTCGAATTGCTGCAAAGAAACCACTACTAAAGGACACCAATAAGAAGAAGAGACCTGCTTGGGCCAAGAAACACGAGCAATGGGCATTAGACCGGTGGAAATTTTTCCTTTTTGGTTCCAACCACCGTGTCTTTGTGAGACGCGTTGTGGGTGAATGGATGATCTCCGCATGTGTATTGTACTCCTGAGTGGCGCAGTGGTCTAAGGCACTGCATCGCAGTGCTAGCTGTGCCACTAGAGATCCTGGTTCGAATCCAGGCTCTGTCGTAGCCGGCCGCGACCGGGAGACCCATGGGGCGGCGCACAATTGGCCCAGCGTCGTCTAGGGTAGGGGAGGTAATGGCCGGCAGGGGATGTAGCTCAGTTCATAGTTGTGGGTTCGTTTCCCACGGGGGGTATGAAAATAATTAAAAAATAAAAATGCATGCACTAACTGTAAGAGCGTCTGCTGAATGACGTAAATGTAAAATGTATTTCCCACCATAAAGCATGAAGGAGGAGGTGTTATGGTGTGTGGATGCTTTGCTGGTGACACTGTCTGTGATTTATTTAGAATTCAGTTTTACGTTATTACGTAATGACGTCATCACGTCATTTAGCAACTTCCCCTGAAAATTAGTTGGCAACACTGGGGAGAATGCCAAGAATGTGCAAAGATGTCATCAAGGCAAGGGGTGGCTATTTGAAGAATCTCAAATATAAAATATATTTTGATTTGTTTAACACTTTTTCATATGTGTTATTTCATAGTTTTGATGTCTTCACTATTATTCTACAATGTAAAAAATAGTAAAAATAAAGAAAAACCCTTGAATGAGTAGGTGTGTCCAAACTTTTGACTGGTAGTGTATATATATAGGACAAAACACGCATCACGACAAGAGAGACACCACAACACTACATAAAGAGAGACCTAAGACAACAACATAGCATGGTAGCAACACATGACAACACAACGTGGTAGCAAACACAACATGACAACAACATGGTAGCAACACAACATGGTACAAACATTATTGGGCAACAGACAACAGCACAAAGGGCAAGAAGGTAGAGACAACAATACATCATGCGAAGCAACCACAACTGAAAAGATTTGGCATGGGTCCTCAGATCCTCAAAAGGTTCTACAGCTGCACCATCGAGAGCATTCTGACTGGTTGCATCACTGCCTGGTATGGCAACTGCTCGGCCTCCGACCGCAAGGCACTACAGAGGGTAGTGCGTACGGCCCAGTACATCACTGGGGCCAACCTTCCTGCCATCCAGGACCTCTATACCAGGCGGTGTCAGAGGAAGGCCCTAAACATTGTCAAAGACTCCAGCCACCCTAGTCATAGACTGTTCTCTCTGCTACCGCACGGCAAACAGTACCGGAGCGCCAAGTCTAGGTCCAAGAGGCTTCTAAACTGCTTCTACCCCCAAGCCATAAGACTCCCATCTAATCAAATGGCTACCCAGACTATTTGCATTGCCCCCCCCCACCCCTCTTTTACGCTGCTGCTACTCTCTGTTTACTATCTATGCACAATCGGCCCAGCGTCGTCCGGGTTTGGCCGGTGTAGGCCATCATTGTAAATAAGAATTTGTTCTTAACTGACTTGCCTAGTTAAATAAAGGTAAAACAAAATAAAAAAAATAGTCACTTTAATAACTCTACCTACATGTACATATTACCTGAATTACCTCGACTTAACAGTGCCCCCGCATATTGACTCAGTACCGGTACCCCCTGTATATAGCCTCACTATTGTTATTTTTACTGCTGCTCTTTAATTATTTGTTACTTTTATTTCGTATTATTTTAATTTTTGTGTGATTTTTTTTGCTATTCTTTCTTTCAACTGCATTGTTGGTTAAGGGCTTGTAAGTAAGCATTTCACTGTAAGGTCTACACCTGTTGTATTCGGCGCATGTGATAAATACAATTTTATTTTATTTTATTTGTCAGTAGTGTCCATGATTGAGTCTTTGAATGAAGAGATGGAGATAAAACTGGCCAGGTTGAGTGATAAGGTGACTTGTATCTGCTCTGTGATTGGATGATACAGACCGCAATGCTGTATTGGATAAGTAGTTTGTTTGCCAACTAACTCTGGTATGTACAGGGTCTTTTAACCTTGGAGGCGTTTGAGTAGCGAGGCAAAAGCAACCGACTGTAGACGAAAGTCAAGGAGTGAAGTCAAAGAATTTTATAACTAACCCAAGATAGATCACAGCCAGTCGTTTTTCCAATGGGAACAAATCATTTATAGTGGGCAGAACAAGCACAAACAGAGCGAAGTGTGCATGTGCAATAACTCAATTCGCCCTTACACTCCTTCTAAACAACGCGATTTTTTAATCTTTGGCAAAGGGTAAAATCTACTAAACTTAGTCCACTCTGTTCGTAACAGATTCTAGTTTTGGGAACAGAAAAGTGTATTGAGATCAAATGTTTAATCGATTAGAACATTAGCATAATGTCGGCCAAAATCAATCTCGCTCCATCTTCTCCCACTTGCCGGCCACTGGGCTTCCTCTCATCACCATATTTGGTAGTGAGTGGCAACGCCAACCGGATGCTTCACACTAATACATCCGGTGAAATATCTGTGGTGAAGTTGGGGGAGGTGCATCTGTGACAGCTGAAAGTCGGACACTAATGTGGTTTTCCAACAGCAAGGCTCAGATCAACATGGCAGTGTTGCCATTGTTTATATATATTATTTTTTATAATGTAGAAATAAACATGGCTCCAACCCCATATCACGCACTCACAAATTTAAATCATATGTGTGTTCATTTACTGAGAGAGAGCCTCAAATATAACATTAATTTGCATATAGGCTATCCACTGTATAGCCTACATGAAGTTAATTGGTTCCTATTTCAGACATGTCTTTGGCACAGATTATCCATTATTTTGACCAGATACTCTAGTGGCCGCTCTAACAATGAAAGGAAACGTCTTAAAAAATGGAAGCCAATCCGGAGGAGGCAAGATCAGGTGGTACCATTCTAGCCAATGAGAGGGCAGATACGCGTGTGAACGCCAGGCATAACGGTTTCCACTACTTACCACAGCCACAAAGTCAAAATGAGCTATATCGTAAAAATGCATAATAACCTAAATGTGCTTTTGGGTTTTAATTTAAGGTTAGGGTTAGGCATAATGTTAGCATTGTGGTAAGGGTTAGGTTTAAAATCACATTTTAAGAAGAGAAATGGTAGGAATAAGCGGGGTTTAGGACTTTGTGTGGCTGTGGTAACTAGTGACGACCAGGCACAACAACTTTCTCAAAGTTGCCGGGATGTCACATGTCCTACTTATATCAGTACACTCGTAACAACATAATCATTGCGAAACTTCTATTCGATCAAGCAAGCCACATGTAGCAAATAAGCCATTACATTTTTTGTTAACCAAATTCGACACTCTCATTGACCTCCATACAAAAACTCCTCGCTTGGTGAGCAAAAAGAGCGGAAAAAACGCCACCTGCTGGAGAAGACGCGCACCTTGACTCTTCATTCATATATCACAGTTTTGAACGCAGTTTATTATCTTTTGAATTAATGGTTCACCCCTGAGATTTTTATACCTATTCAATGTTTGGAACCACGAGACCAGCATGTTACCCCTTCAAAACCTCAACTAAATCTTGTAATAAATAATGTGGAAATTGAGCAAGTTGAGGTGACTAAACTGCTTGGAGTAACCCTGAATTGTAAGCTGTCATGGTCAACACATGTTGATACAACAGTAGCTAAGATGGGGAGAAGTCTATCCATAATATAGCGCTGCTCTGCCATTTTAACAACATTATCAACAAGGCAGGTCCAACAGGTTCTAGTTTTGTCGCACCTGAACTACTGTTCAGTCGTGTGGTCAGGTGCCACAAAGAGAGACCTCTGAAAATTACAATTGGCTCAGAACAGGGCAGCACGGCTGGCCCTTAAATGTACACAGAGAGCTAACATTAATAATATGCATGTACAAAGTGGAAGAGAGATTGACTTCATCACTACTTGTTTTTGTAAGAAGTGTTGACAAGCTGAATGCACGAGGTGTCTGTTTAAACTACTAGCTCGGACACCCATGCATACCCCACAAGACATGCCACCAGAGGTCTCTTCACAATCCCCAAGTCAAGAACAGACTATGGGAGGCGCACAGTACTACATAGAGCCATGACTACATGGAACTCTATTCCACATCAGGTAACTGATGCAAGCAGTAGAATCAGAATTTAAAAAACAGATAAAAATGCATCTTATGGAACAGCAGGGACTGTGAAGAGACACACACACAGGCACAGACACACATACACATGATAAGAAACGCACTCTACACACAAGTACACATAAACGTTGTATTGTAAATATGTGATAGTGGAGTAGTGACCTGAGGGAACACACTAAATGTATTGGGTAAAGTGTATATAACTTCCTTAATGTTGCTGGACCCCAGGAAGAGTAGCTGCTGCCTTGGCAGGAACTAATGGGGATCCATAATAAACCCCAGGAAGAGTAGCTGCTGCCTTGGCAGGAACTAATGGGGATCCATAATAAACACCAGGAAGAGAAGCTGCTGCCTTGGCAGGAACTAATGGGGATCCTTAATAACACCAGGAAGAGTAGCTGCTGCCTTGGTAGGAACTAATGGGGATCCATAATAAACCCCAGGAAGAGTAGCTGCTGCCTTGGCAGGAACTAATGGGGATCCTTAATAAACACCAGGAAGAGAAGCTGCTGCCTTGGCAGGAACTAATGGGGATCCATAATAAACCCCAGGAAGAGTAGCTGCTGCCTTGGCAGGAACTAATGGGGATCCATAATAAACCCCAGGAAGAGTAGCTGCTGCCTTGGCAGGAACTAATGGGGATCCTTAACAAACCCCAGGAAGAGTAGCTGCTGCCTTGGCAGGAACTAATGGGGATCCTTAATAAACACCAGGAAGAGAAGCTGCTGCCTTGGCAGGAACTAATGGGGATCCTTAATAACACCAGGAAGAGTAGCTGCTGCCTTGGCAGGAACTAATGGGGATCCATAATAAACCCCAGGAAGAGTAGCTGCTGCCTTGGCAGGAACTAATGGGGATCCATAATAAACACCAGGAAGAGTAGCTGCTGCCTTGGCAGGAACTAATGGGGATCCATAATAAACCCCAGGAAGAGTAGCTGCTGCCTTGGCAGGAACTAATGGGGATCCATAATAACCCCAGGAAGAGTAGCTGCTGCCTTGGCAGGAACTAATGGGGATCCATAATAAACCCCAGGAAGAGTAGCTGCTGCCTTGGCAGGAACTAATGGGGATTCATAATAAATACAAATATAAAAATACAAATGTTGTGGAAATGTGTATGCTAAAAATTAATGGGGGTGTCAGTTCAGGAACCATAACCTTGGACAGAGGGGTGCGGCCCATCGGAAATGCTCAGTCTGATTGTGTGGGCGTTGATTACAAATTTAAATATATTTACATACACAGCCCTGATTGGCAGATAGGATCATATAGACTTTAGAGCCGGGCTGTTAAATGTCGGTCCTTTAGGGCCAAAACACGTCTGTTTTTTATCCTCCCTTTCTAATCAGGGACTGATTCAGACCTGGCACACCAGGTGAGTGCAATAAACTACCAGGTAGAAAGAAAAAACAGAAGTGTTTTGGCCCTCTAGGACCAGAATGAAACAGCCTGCTCTAGAGCCTACCCCCGGCTTACCCCTTCAAAGTAGGCAGATACATATGCAAATAAAAGATGACTGGTCATTGGTCAGAATAATCAAATCAGATTGTGATGTCATGCTGTGGGCCAAAACTTCAATGTCACCTGTTCAGGTGAACCAAGGGCGGCAGGTAGCTTAGTGGGTAAGAGCGTTGTGCCAGTAACCGAAAGGTCGCTGGTTCTAATCTACGAGCCGACTAGGTGAAAAATCTGTCGATGTGCCCTTAAGCAAGGCACTTAACCCTAATTGCTCATGTAAGTCGCTCTGGATAAGAGCGTCTGCTAAATGACGTAAATGTAAATTCCAGGTGTTTTTTTCAAAAAGTTATTGCACTAAAAGGTCATTATCATCATTTTCACAATTTCAGAGTGTTATTTTGACCTCATAGTGTGGAAATCCCCCCCCAAAAAAGGAAAATCTAGTTTTTGAGTGCACTGCCCCTTTAATAGACACAAGGCACGCAACCACTTTGATGCGTGTTTTGATGCTTGCAGCTCTTTCCTGTCATATAGAATGTGATGGAAGCGGAAGGATTGGAAAGGATAGCAACGGATCAAGCTGTCACGTGGAGGCGAAGGAAAGATGGCGGGAAAGAAAATAAGGAAAAAAGTGGAGCATATTATGAATAGAAATGGAGTAGTGGATTACAAAGGCCTTCTGGAAGATCTGGTGAAGGAGAAGATGACGGACTAGAAAAAAAAGGAGAGACATGGAATATGTTTTGTGTGAATATGGAATGGAGGATCGCACATAACCTTTGGAAGAGTTTGAGGAGGAAATGGAACATGACGAGAGTGAGGATGAATTACATGTGGTGGCAGGTGCAGTGATGACTGCTGAGAAGAAATGGAGTGTAGAGGGGTGTAGTGAGGTGAGGAAGGTGGGCATCAAGTGCAACAACTGGGATATATGCTCCAGTAGTTCAGAGATGAAATGTGTTGAGAGTGAGGGGGAAGTACCTGCGGCGAAGAGTGTCGAGATCGGGCATCGTCCCAAGGATGATTTTGACCCAGTGGGAGTGCGATTTGTTGAGAGAATGGATCCTTGTTTTTTTGGTTGATCCATATGTGGTGAGAGGTTGGGGACTGTTGAGTTGGTGAAGGTAACTCGGCGTGGATTTATTGTGTTTCCTCCGTCCAGAGGGAGCAGGCGCTCCGGATTACGAGATTAGGGACAATCATTGTGACGTGCTTTGCTCTCCGGAGCAGGGCGCCATTGAAAGGAGTGATAACGGGGGTGGCATTAAGTATTGAGGAGGCGCAGTTAAAAGTGAAGATTCTTGTGTCTGTGACGCTGGTCTTTTGGTGAGATGTAAATACGGTGGGGAAACGGAGAAGACATTATCTGTTATGCTGAATTTTGATGCAGTCGTTACCAGATAAAGTCAAGGTAGGAAGTGTCAGTTATCCCGTGAGAGTTTATGTTCCGAAAATATTACGGTGTTTTAGGTGTCAAGGTTATGGGCATATTGCAGCAGTGTGTAGGAGAGAGATGCCTAGATGTGAGAAGTGTGCAGGAGGGCATGAGACGAAGGAATGTGTGGTATCGGAGCTCCATCATACTATCCAGGTCTGTGCCCAAACAGTTTGAGCTTCTACTTCTAAAAATCCACCTTTCCAGAAATAAATCTCTCACTGTTGCCACTTGCTACAGACCCCCCTCAGCCCCCAGCTGTGCCCTGGACACCATATGTGAATTGATTGCCCCCCATCTATCCTCAGAGTTCGTACTGCTTGGTGACCTAAATTGGGATATGCTTAACACCCCGGCCATCCTACAATCTAAACTAGATGCCCTCAATCTCACACAAATTATCAACGAACCTACCAGGTACAACCCTAAATCCGTAAACATGGGTACCCTCATAGATATCATCCTGACTAACTTACCCTCTAAATACACCTCCGCTGTCTTCAACCAGGATCTCAGCGATCACTGCCTTATTGCCTGCGTCCGTAACGGGTCCGCGGTCAAACGACCACCCCTCATCACTGTCAAACGCTCCCTAAAACACTTTAGCGAGGAGGCCTTCCTAATTGACCTGGCCCAGGTATCCTGGATGGATATAGATCTCATTCCGTCAGTAGAGGATGCCTGGTTGTTCTTTAAAAGTAATTTCCTCTCAATCTTAAATAGACATGCCCCATTCAAAAAATACAGAACTAAGAACAGATATAGCCCCTGGTTCTCCTCAGACTTGACTGCCCTTGACCAGCACAAAAACATCCTGTGGCGTACAGCATTAGCATCAAATAGCCCCCGCGATATGCAACTTTTCAGGGAAGTTAGGAACCAATATACACAAGCAGTTAGGAAAGCAAAGGCTAACTTTTTCAAACAGAAATTTGCATCCTGTAGCACTAACTCCAAAAAGTTTTGGGACACTGTAAAGTCCATGGAAAATAAGAGCACTTCCTCCCAGCTGCCCACTGCACTGAGGCTAGGAAACACTATCACCACCGATAAATCTACAATAATCGAGAATTTCAACAAGCATTTTGCTACGGCTGGCCATGCTTTCCACCTGGCTACCACTACCCCGGCCACCAGCTCTGCACCCTCCGCTGCAACTTGCCCATGCCCCCCCCGCTTCTCCTTCACCCAAATTCAGATAGCTGATGTTCTAAAAGAGCTGCAAAATCTGGACCCCTACAAATCATCTGGGCTAGACAATCTGGACCCTTTCTTTCTAAAACTAGCCGCCGAAATTGTCGCAACCCCTATTACTAGCCTGTTCAACCTCTCTTTCGTAACGTCTGAGATCCCCAGAGATTGGAAAGCTGCCGCGGTCATCCCCCTCTTCAAAGGGGGTGACACTCTAGATCCAAACTGTTACAGACCCATATCCATCCTGCCCTGCCTTTCAAAAGTTTTTGAAAGCCAAGTCAACAAACAGATCACCGACCATTTCGAATCCCACCGTACCTTCTCCGCTATGCAATCCGGTTTCCGAGCTGGTCATGGGTGCACTTCAGCCACGCTCAAGGTCCTAAATGATATTATAACCGCGATCGATAATAGACAGTACTGTGCAGCCGTTTTCATTGACCTGGCCAAGGCTTTCGACTCTGTCAACCACCGCATTCTTATTGGCAGACTAAATAGCCTTGGTTTCTCAAATGACTGCCTCGCCTGGTTCACCAACTACTTCTCAGATAGAGTTCAATGTGTCAAATCGGAGGGCCTGTTGTCTGGACCTATGGCAGTCTCTATGGGGGTGCCACAGGGTTCAATTCTTGGGCCAACTCTTTTCTCTGTGTATATCAATGACGTCGCTCTTGCTGCTGGTGACTCTCAGATCCACCTCTACGCAGACGACACCATTTTGTATACATCTGGCCCTTCATTGGACACTGTGTTAACAAACCTCCAAACAAGCTTCAATTCCATACAACACTCCTTCAGTAGCCTCCAACTGCTCTTAAATACTAGTAAAACTAAATGCATGCTCTTCAACCGAACGCTGCTTGCACCCGCCCACCCGACTAGAATCACTACTCTAGACGGGTCTGACCTAGAGTATGTGGACAACTACAAATATCTAGGTGTCTGGTTAGACTGTAAACTCTCCTTCCAGACTCACATTAAGAATCTCCAATCCAAAGTTAAATCTAGAATCGGTTTCCTATTTCGCAACAAAGCCTCCTTCACTCATGCTGCCAAACATGCCCTCGTAAAACTGACTATCCTACCGATCCTTGACTTCGGCGATGTCATTTACAAAATAGCCTCCAACATTCTACTCAGCAAATTGGATGTTGTCTATCACAGTGCCATCCGTTTTGTCTCCAAAGCCCCATATAATACCCACCACTGTGACCTGTACGCTCTTGTTGGCTGGTCCTCACTACATATTCGTCGCCAAACCCACTGGCTCCAGGCCATCTATAAATCACTGCTAGGCAAATCCCCGCCTTATCTTAGCTCATTGGTCACCATAGCAACACCCACCCGTAGTCTGCGCTCCAGCGGGTATATCTCACTGGTCATCCCCAAAGCCAACACCTCCTTTGGCCGCAATTCCTTCCAGTTCTCTGCTGCCAATGACTGGAACAAATTGCAAAAATCTCTGAAGCTGGAGACACTTATCTCCCTCACTAACTTTAAGCATCAGTTGTCAGAGCACCTTACCGATCACTGCACCTGTACACAGCCCATCTGAAATTAGCCCACCTAACTACCTCATCCCCATATTGTTATTTATTTTGCTCATTTGTACCCAGTATCTCTATTTGCACATCATCTCTTGCACATCATTCCAGTGTTAATACTAAATTGTAATTATTTTGCACTATGGCCTATTTTATTGCCTTACCTCCATAACTTGCTAAATTTGCACACTGTATATTAATTGTATTTCTGTTGTATTTTTTGACTTTGTTTTGTTTTACCCCATATGTAACTCTGTGTTGTTGTTTTTATCGCACTGCTTTGCTTTATCTTGGCCAGGTCGCAGTTGTAAATGAGAACTTGTTCTCAACTGGTTTACCTGGTTAAATAAAGGTGAAATAAAAATAAAATAAAAAAATCAGTGGAGAAATGTACTTATTGTGATCGAGATGTAGTTGTCCCTGATTGCACTGACTTTGCTCACAGCTGCTTGTTTGAAGAAGTGTACTTACTGTGATCAAGACGTGGTTGTCCCACTGGCTATCCTAAGTTGAATGCACCCATTTGTAAGTCGCTCTGGATAAGAGCGTCTGCTAAATGACTTAAATGTAATGTAAATGAGAAAGTTGTGTGTGTTAGTTGTGGGGGTGATAATGGGGCTGGAGATCGGAGATGACCGGTGAGAGAGAGGCTTGAGGTTGCCAGGGTTAAAGTAGTACAGAAAATGTTGTATGCCGAAGAAGTGGAGAGAGTGGTAGAGGAAGATGGGTACAGGGTGAGGGATCCTGAGAGGATTCCTGTGAGTTGGAAGAGACCAAGAGAGAGTGATGGGAAGAATATGTGTTTCAGTAAAATTAGATTTTTAGCCATGGATGTTAATTATACTGCAGACATTTATCAAAGTCACAGAAAATAGAGGTTGTGGTGGCAGCAGCAGAGAAGTACTTGGGGTTGTGAGGATTCTGCAGTAAAGTGGTAGTGATACATCCTCTCAGACCGTTGGCCTGAAGTCGGATTAGATAGGGTTCAATATTGGCCTGAAGTCGGATTAGATAGGGTTCAATATTGGCCTGAAGTCAGATTAGATAGGGTTCAATATTGGCCTGAAGTCGGATTAGATAGGGTTCAATATTGGCCTGAAGTCGGATTAGATAGGGTTCAATATTGGCCTGAAGTCGGATTAGATAGGGTTCAATATTGGCCTGAAGTCGGATTAGATAGGGTTCAATATTGGCTTGAAGTCGGATTAGATAGGGTTCAATATTGGCCTGAAGTCGGATTAGATAGGGTTCAATATTGGCCTGAAGTCGGATTAGATAGGGTTAAATAGTGGAATGGGTGGTGGGTTTTTAGAGCTGGCTAATAGGTGGTAGGGCAATTTTCATTTCCCCCAAAAGTTTTATTATTGTATCAAAGAATGTAAAGAATATAATGCAGGAAGGACGTGAATGGCCTCACACACCAGTACAGTAGGTGGCGGTGTATGCACCTAAAAGTTGGATGCGATCTGCCAACCAAATCCCAAAGAAGAAGAAGAAGATTGGAAAGATTCTATGGCGCCTGCGGTGACGTAATGAAAATGCTCCCAGGATTCGCTTGACAGGCAGCTGCTTAACAACAATTTGGGAGTCGGAAAACTTTCCCGAACTAGCTAATTCCTAGACTACAGAAAAGTTACCCACCATAGTTTATTTCCCCCCCTTTTTTTTAAAGAGTATATAGCTAGGTGTTCAAATGTGGAATTATTGATGGATTCGAGGTATGAGATCCAGCGGATGGCCGGTGGTAGGGGATCAGCGAACGCTTCCCCCGCTCTGGGGGCACAGTCTCGCCGCAGGAAGATGCCGCCGAGGCCCGCCGATTACAAACTTCAAATCATCATTATCGGCTCTCGTGGCGTGGGCAAAACCAGTCTAATGGAAAGATTTACCGACGACACCTTCTGTGAAGCATGCAAATCAACCGTTGGTAAGGAATGGTCATCTAACGTTAGCCTCCTTTGCTAGCCCAAACTATCTGATAGCAGTTCTGTTGTTTTGTTCCAAGGCTAGTTAGCTAGCAATGTTTGCGCTGCGTGACTTGTCAGTGATAATGCAACCGACCTTTTTGTCGGGTGAACGCCTAACTACCGTGTGGCCATGATTGATTTTACTACAACTTTTGTCAACTATCTGAAAAGCAGAAGTTGGTTAATAACTAAAAGGAAAGACTGCCATGTGTAGAATTACCATGATAATGTGTTGTTGTTGACACAGAGCAGTTGGCTAGTACTACTGTAACTAGAGCCCTGTCCAGCAGATGGAGGATACTACCACAGATGGAACAATGAGACAGATATTTCACCGGATGTATAAATGTGAAGCATCCGCTGGGCGTTTCCACTCACTACCAAATATGGCCGGCAGTGGGAGAAGCTGGAACGAGATTAATTTTGGCCGAAATTCTAGAAATTCTCATCGATGAAACATTTGCTGTCAATACAGTTTTCTGTTCCCAAAACGACAAACTATTATGAACAGAGTGGACTAAGGTTTGTAGACTTTACCCGTTGCAAAAGTTTTTTAAAGATAGCGTTGTTTAGGAGTGCAAAGGCGAATTGAGTTATTGTGCACGCACACTTCAGAGCAGGAAATATGCAGATGAATGCTAGAACGTGCCAATAGGATCTCGCTAACTCGTGCTTGGCTCTGCCCACCTCTTTTCTTGTTCTGCCCACTATGACTAATTTGTTCCCATTGGAAACGACAGGCTGTGGTCTATCTTGGTTTAGTTATACAAATCTTTGGTACTACTGACTGAGGGCACTAACTGTTCCCTTGCTAGAGATTGTTGTTGTAAGTGCTGAGTGATTAGTGCTTTGAGGTCGGTTCGATATTTAAAAATAATCACGGATTTCAATTTCGATCATTTAAATTGCATGAAATGCATTATGAAATAATGATGTTACAATGATTTTCGAGCTTTTTAAAGGAAATTCCAAAGCCAAAAAGAGTGGACATTCAATTGCCAAAACATAGAAAATATTCCATTGTCTCTGTCAGGTCCACATTGGGTAGACATCAGTAGAAAAATAGGAAATTATGATAAAATAATACAATATTTAGTTGTGTATATTACTTTGTTTTTATTTGATGACTTAATTATTTTTAATTCCTTAAAGTCATCATCATCTCATCTCTGCTCAGGCAGTAGCAGTCAGCCAGCCAGGCCATCTAATGCTATGTGCTTCCCATGCTGAACTGTCTACTTTCACTAACTGTCTCTGTCTCTCTCGTCGTGTTGTGTCATGTGGTCTGTGTGTATCTAACCTAACGTAGCAGGCGTAAAAGTGTATCTGTCCAGAGATCTGTATATAATGACGAGATGCCCTAAACAATGGGGGGGGAGTTTAGGTCCAAAATAAGCCCATAGAAACGCATTGTGTTTATTTTTTGGACAGATTTTGGCGAGAGTGAAACCTCTCGCTTCGCCTCGTCATCTCTGATCCTTCTCTTGAGCAGGAAAAAAACTGCCGCCATGGATTATGGTCATTTATAATTAATTACCACGTTTCTGCGCTGAACTAGGTGGAATATTTGCTTACTTAAAACTACATCTCCCTTCAGCCCAGCGTCCCACATAATTCCACAAGGTGTCTCTGTTGAAGGTTGTGCGTATTCCAGTAGGACAACAACCCCAAACACGCATCAAAAAGCACACAGGAAGGGCACCCCCATGAACGTTGAAGAATTAGGGCAGTTTGCTGCTGAAGAGTGGGCCAAATTGCCAGTAGAAAGGTACATGAAGCTCATTGATGGCTACAAGCTTTTGTCTGCATTTATCTTGGCCAAAGGCTGTGTAAACAAGTACCAGCATCAGGGGTTCCAATCATTTTCTCCATGCCATTTTGTCTTAATTTTCAAAATAAAAATGGTAAACTTAAGTTTACAAAAATAACATTTGTTCTGCAATGTTGAAAATCCAAATAACAAGGTGTGGAGACAATTTTTTTTCTTCTTTCAATTTCAACTTATTTTAGAAGAAAAAGGTTGTTATCAATAAAACGTCACGATACGGTCCAGAGCGTTCGATTGGCTGCTGGAGGGCAATGAGAACAGTAGGCACTGTAGCCATCTAGTTTATCCCCTGAAAGTTAGCTTGTTAACTAGCCATATTGACTGATCTGTTGTTAGCTAGCTAGCCAATTTTACGTCATCCATCAATCAATGTAGCCTATCATGTCTGTCAGCAGCAATCGTGATTAAACGCTCTTAAAAACAATGTTGAAAAGGGGATAATGTTAGCTAACTTCGCTAGGCAGGCCTTCAATGGTTGGAGAAAAAAAAAAGTACATTAGGTAAATAATACTTACCACGATGTTTAGCCAACTGTACAACGTTTCTACCGGTAGCTTGCAAAGTAAACGTCAGCTAACAGTACATCGGCAAATTTGCCCTTCTGCTGTTTGATAGGCAGAGCCCACAAAGGATGGGGAAACTAACCTAAACCACTCATACCTGTCAGGTATAGTTCACTTTTATCCAATTAATGTTGGACAATATTGAGAGATATGGTGAGGCTACCCTCAGGTATCTGAAATGACATGATCAATTGATGTTTACTGACATTTGTTGTTCTGACTATACACTTCAAGATGTGATCATATTACAACCAAATAGTTATAACATTTATTTAACAATCCTTTGAAAACGGCACGCAGTTGTCAATGGTTTTAGCAGGGCTGGTGTTCTCCTTGCCCCCAGCAGGCAAATCGAACGCTCTGCACCTTATTGTGACGTTTTATTGATAACAACCAATAGGGACTTAGTTAAGAAAAGTGCAAAGGTGCCAATGTATTTGACCACAACTTTACATAGCTGGCTGGGAAGACCTTGTGGTGTGGATTAGGGCACACAGTGGTATGGAACTGACCCAGAACAGAAGGTGTATGGAACTGACCCAGAGCAGAAGGTGTATGGAACTGACCCAGAGCAGAAGGTGTATGGAACTGACCCAGAGCAGAAGGTGGATGGAACTGACCCAGAGCAGAAGGTGTATGGAACTGACCCAGAGCAGAAGGTGGATGGAACTGACCCAGAACAGAAGGTGTATGGATCTGACCCAGAACAGAAGGTGTATGGAACTAACCCAGAACAGAAGGTGGATGGAACTGACCCAGAGCAGAAGGTGTATGGAACTGACCCAGAACAGAAGGTGTATGGAACTGACCCAGAACAGAAGGTGTATGGAACTGACCCAGAGCAGAAGGTGTATGGAACTGACCCAGAGCAGAAGGTGTATGGAACTGACCCAGAACAGAAGGTGTATGGAACTGACCCAGAACAGAAGGTGTATGGAACTGACCCAGAACAGAAGGAACGCTACAGTCCCCATAGTTCCCAAAATAGTCTGACACTCCTCCTCCTTGGGCTCAGGCCATCTGCCACGTCTGGCCTCCGATCTTGTTGTGCCTTGGTCATCCCTGGTTGACACAGCTTCTCCTCTCTCGTGTTCCCTGTGTCTCTCTCTCTCCTCTCTCCTCCTCTCTCTTTGTGTGTCTCCTCTCTCTCTCTTTGTGTGGTCCCGCTCAGCCTCATCATCTCGTCTCTCTCTCCTCCCTCCCTCTCCTCCCTAACTCTATCTCTCCTCTCTCTCTCTCTCTCTCTCTCTCTCGCTCTCTCGTCTGTCCTGTCTGTCTGTCAAGCAGCAGGTCATTGGATCTTCATATTGGTCCTCTGAGGGTCTCTGTCTGTCTAGCTGTTCATTGTGTTTTGATGACAGGAACTGAGGAGGGAAAACTGCTGTAGCGTTACAGATAGATTTGATTAGTCTCTGAAGTGTGTCATCATCCCAGCCTTTACAGATAGATTTGATTAGTCTCTGAAGTGTGTCATCATCCCAGCCTTTACAGATAGATTTGATTAGTCTCTGAAGTGTGTCATCATCCCAGCCTTTACAGATAGATTTGATTAGTCTCTGAAGTGTGTCATCATCCCAGCCTTTACAGATAGATTTGATTAGTCTCTGAAATGTGTCATCATCCAGCCTTTACAGATAGATTTGTGATTAGTCTCTGAAGTGGTGTCATCATCCCAACCTTTACAGATAGATTTGATTAGTCTCTGAATGGTGTCATCATCCCAGCCTTTACAGATAGATTTGATTAGTCTCTGAAGTGTGTCATCATCCCAGCCTTTACAGATAGATTTGATTAGTCTCTGAAATGTGTCATCATCCCAGCCTTTACAGATATATTTGATTAGTCTCTGAAATGTGTCATCATCCCAGCCTTTACAGATAGATTTGATTAGTCTCTGAAGTGTGTCATCATCCCAGCCTTTACAGATAGATTTGATTAGTCTCTGAAGTGTGTCATCAGCCCAGCCTTTACAGATAGATTTGATTAGTCTCTGAAATGTGTCATCATCCCAGCCTTTACAGATAGATTTGATTAGTCTCTGAAGTGTGTCATCATCCCAGCCTTTACAGATAGATTTGATTAGTCTCTGAAGTGTGTCATCATCCCAGCCTTTACAGATAGATTTGATTAGTCTCTGAAGTGTGTCATCAAACCCAGCCTTTACAGATAGATTTGAAATTTTCCTCTGAAATGTGTCATCATCCCACCTTTTACAGATAGTTTGATTAGTCTCTGAAATGTGTCATCATCCCAGCCTTTACAGATAGATTTGATTAGTCCTCTGAAGTGTGTCATCATCCCAGCCTTTACAGATATATTTGATTAGTCTCTGAAGTGTGTCATCCCCCACCTTTACAGATAGATTTTTATTAGTCTCTGGGAAATGTGTCTCATCCCAGCCTTTACAGATAATTGAAATTTTCCTCGGAAGTGTGTCCATCATCCCAGCCTTTACAGATATATTTGATTAGTCTCTGAAGTGTGTCATCATCCCAGCCTTTACAGATAGATTGATTAGCTCTGAATGGTCATCATCCCAGCCTTTACAGATAATTTGATTAGTCTCTGAAGTGTGTCCCTCAGCCCAGCCCTTACAGATAGATTTGATTAGTCTCTGAATGTGTCATCATCCCAGCCTTTACGATAGATTTATTGTCTCTGAAATGTGTCATCATCCCAGCCTTTACAGATAGATTTGATTAGTCTCTGAAGTGTGTCATCAGCCCAGCCTGCACCTGGTACTCCTCTAGCACAGACGTTTGTGATAATGGCAACTTTTTCCTTGTTGAAGTAGGTCAATTCCACAGTAACGGAATTATGCTTTGTCTCAGTTTTTCACTTTAAAGTGTATGCCACTGGAGCGGAGTACAGTAGAGCAGTGCAGTAGAGCAGTGCAGTGCAGTAGAGCAGTACAGTAGAGCAGTAGAGCAGTGCAGTAGAGCAGTGCAGTAGAGCAGTGCAGTAGAGCAGTGCAGTAGAGCAGTGCAGTAGAGCAGTACAGTAGAGCAGTGCAGTAGAGCAGTGCAGTAGAGCAGTGCAGTAGAGCAGTACAGTGCAGTAGAGCAGTACAGTAGAGCAGTACAGTAGAGCAGTACAGTAGAGCAGTGCAGTAGAGCAGTGCAGTGCAGTAGAGCAGTGCAGTACAGTAGAGCAGTGCAGTACAGTAGAGCAGTGCAGTAGAGCAGTGCAGTACAGTAGAGCAGTGCAGTACAGTAGAGCAGTACAGTAGAGCAGTGCAGTAGAGCAGTGCAGTACAGTAGAGCAGTGCAGTACAGTAGAGCAGTACAGTAGAGCAGTACAGTAGAGCAGTGCAGTAGAGCAGTGCAGTACAGTAGAGCAGTGCAGTACAGTAGAGCAGTAATGCAGTGCAGTAGTACAGTGCAGTAGAGCACAGTAGAGCAGTACAGTACAGTAGAGCAGTAATGCAGTGCAGTAGTACAGTGCAGTAGACAGTACAGTAGAGCAGTACAGTAGAGCAGTACAGTAGAGCAGTACAGTAGAGCAGTGCAGTAGAGCAGTGCAGTACAGTAGAGCAGTAATGCAGTGCAGTAGTACAGTGCAGTAGGGCAGTACAGTAGTACAGTGCAGTAGGGCAGTACAGTAGAGCAGTACAGTACAGTAGAGCAGTGCAGTACAGGAGAGCAGTGCAGTAGAGCAGAGCAGTACAGTAGAGCAGTACAGTAAGCAGGTACCGTAAGTAGACATACATATGCAGTAATGCAGTGCAGTGTACAGTGCAGTGAGCATACAGTAGAGCAGTGCAGTAGGGCAGTACAGTAGAGCTACGTAGGCAGTACAGTAGAAGCATGCATGCAGTAACGTAGAGCATTACAGTAGAGCATACGTAGACAGTCAGTTTGAGCATGCTTAGAGCGTACATAAGCATGCAGTAGAGCAGTGCGTAGCAGTACAGTACAGTAGACATGCGTAGAGCATAAAAGAGAGCAGAGCAGTGCGTAGAGCAGTTCAGTAGAGCAGTGCAGTAGAGCAGTGCAGTACAGTAGAGTTCAGTGCAGTACAGGGAAGATAGACATAGAGCAGTACAGTACAGTAGGCAGTACAGTGCAGTAGAGCATGCAGTAAGCAGTACAGTAAGCATTACAGTAGAGCATGCAGTAGAGGATGCATTAGAGCAGTAAAGTAAGGGATGCAGTACAGTAGAGCGTGCAGTAGAGTAGACAGTAGAGTGAGCTACAGTACAGTAGAGCAGTAATTTCAAATAGCAGGTAGAGCAGTGCAGTAGAGCAGTACAGTAGAGCAGTGCGTAGAGCGTGCAGTACTACTTTTTTAGCTCTTCTCTCCCCTCCCTCAGGGGTAGATTTAAGATCAAGACGGTGAGCTAGAGGAAAAAATCAGTTGCAGATCTGGGGAGTCAACAGGGAAAAAGAAGTCATCATCAGCCGTACTCTAATACTTCCTGGTGCATTCTCTGTCTCACTTCTGTCTCATTACCTAACACAGACTGGCTTACGGTACTGTAGTGTACTATACGGTACCCATTCATCTGGGCTCCAAACACGTCCCAAATCGTCTCCCTGTAACCCTGCCACTAGGTTCATCATCAGTCAGTCTCCATGTAACCCGCTCACTGGTTACATCAGTCCCGTCTCCATGTAACCTGCTCTCCAGGTTTACACATCAGTCAGTCTCCAGTAACCCTGCTCTACTAGGTTACAAACTTATCAGTCTCCATGTAACCGCTCTCCAGGTTATCAGTTAGTCATCTCCATGTAACCCTGCTCACCTAGGTTAAAATCAGTCAGTCAGTCTCCATGTAACCATGCTCTACCTAGGTTACATCACAGTCCGTCTCCATGTAACCCTGCTCTACCTAGGTTACCATCAGTCCTCCATGTAAACCCGCTCACCTAGGGTTCATCACAGTCAGTCTCCATGTAACCCTGTCTACCTAGGTTACATCAGTCAGTCTCCATTTAACCCTGCTCTAACCAGGTTCTCAGTCAGTCAGTCTCCATGTACCCCTGCTCTACCTAGGTCATCAGTTGTCTCCATGAACCCTTCACCTAGATTCACAGTCCAGTCTGTCCTGTAACCCTTCTATAGGTTACTCAGTCGCTCCATGTAAACCCTGCTCACCAGGTTACAATCTCTTTACTCCATGTCCCTGCTCTACCCAGGTACATCAGTCATCAGCCTCCAGTACCCTGCTCTACCAGGTTACATCATCGTCTCCATGTAACCCTGCTCTACCTAGGGTTTCACAGTCGTCTCCATTAACCCGCTCTACCTAGGTTACATCACAGTCCATGTAACCTGCTCTACCCATTTACATCAGTCAGTCCCATGTACCCGCTCTACCAGGTTACATCAGTCAGTCTCCGTGTAACCCTGCCCCTACCTAGGTTTACATCATCGTCGTCTCCATGTAACCCTGCTCTACCTAGGTTACATCAGTCACTCTCCATGTAACCCTGCTCTACCTAGGTTACATCATCAGTCAGTCTCCATGTAACCCTGCTCTACCTAGGTTACATCAGTCAGTCAGTCTCCATGTAACCCTGCTCTACCTAGGTTACATCATCAGTCTCCATGTAACCCTGCTCTACCTAGGTTACATCAGTCAGTCAGTCTCCATGTAACCCTGCTCTACCTAGGTTATCAGTCAGTCTCCATGTAACCCTTCTCTACCTAGGTTTTCATCAGTCAGTCCCATGTAAACCCTGCTCTACCTAGGTTACATCCCGTCAGTCTCCATGTAACCCTGCTCTACCTAGGTTTCTCAGTCAGTCTCCATTAACCCTGCTCTACCTAGGTTTACATCAGCATCTCCATGAACCAGCTCTACCTAGTTACATCCCAGTCTCCATGTAACCCTGCTCTACCTAGGTTAAATCAGTCGTCTCCATGTAACCCCGCTCACCTAGGTTAACATCAGTCAGTCTCCATGTAACCCTGCTCTACCTAGGTTACATCAGTCAGTCTCCATGTAACCCTGCTCTACCTAGGTTACATCAGTCGTCCCGTCTCCATGTAACCCTGCCCCTCCAGGTTTTCATCATCATCAGTCCAAAGTAACCCTGCTCTACCTAGGTTACACATCAGTCAGTCTCCATGTAACCCTGGGTCTCCCCAGGTTACATCAGTCAGTCTCCATGTAACCCTGCTCTACCTAGGGTTACATCATTAGTCTCCATTAACCCTGCTCTACCTAGGTTACATCACAGTCAGTCTCCATGTAACCCTGCTCTACCTAGGTTACATCAGTCAGTCTCCATGTAACCCTGCTCTACCTAGGTTACATCAGTCAGTCTCCATGTAACCCTGCTCTACCTAGGTTACATCAGTCAGTGCGTCTCCATGTAACCCTGCTCTACCTAGGTTACATCAGTCCCGTATGTCCCTGTAACCCTGCTCTACCTAGGGTTACATCATCATTTAGTCTCCATGTAACCCTGCTCTACGTTACATCAGTCATCAGTCTCCATGTAACCCTGCCTACCTAGGGTTTCATCAGTCATCAGCTCCATGTAACCCTGCTCTACCTAGGTTACATCAGTCAGTCAGTCTCCATGTAACCCTGCTCTACCTAGGTTACATCATCAGTCATCTCCATTAAACCCCGCTCACTAGGTTAACAGCATCCCATGTAAACCCGCTCACGGTCATCATCAGTCAGTCTCCATTAAACCCTGCTCTACCTAGGTTTACATCAGTCGTCATCTCCATTAACCCTGCTCTACCTAGGTTACATCAGTCAGTCAGTCTCCATGTAACCCTGCTCTACCTAGGTTACATCAGTCAGTCTCCGTGTAACCCTGCTCTACCTAGGTTACATCAGTCAGTCTCCATGTAACCCTGCTCTACCTAGGTTACATCAGTCAGTCTCCATGTAACCCTGCTCTACCTAGGTTACATCAGTCAGCATCTCCATTAACCCTGCTCTACCCCAGGTTACATCATCGCCATGTAACCCTGCTCCCTAGGGTTTCATCAGTCATCCCCCATTAACCCTGCTCCCACCTGGTTACATCAGTCAGTCAGTCTCCATGTAACCCTGCTCTACCTAGGTTACATCAGTCAGTCTCCATGTAACCCTGCTCTACCTAGGTTACATCAGTCAGTCTCCATGTAACCCTGCTCTACCTAGGTTACATCAGTCAGTCTCCATGTAACCCTGCTCTACCCTAGGTTACAAACAGTCAGTCCTCCATGTAACCCTGCTCTACCCAGGTTACATCAGTCAGTCTCCATGTACCCTCTCTACCTAGGTTACATCAGTCGTCAGTCCCCCATGTAAACCCTGCTCTACCTAGGTTACATCAGTCAGTCAGTCTCCATGTAACCCTGCTCTACCTAGGTTACATCAGTCAGTCAGTCTCCATGTAACCCTGCTCTACGTTACATCAGTCAGTCAGTCTCCATGTAACCCTGCTCTAGTTAACATCAGTCATCAGTCTCCCCTGTAACCCTGCTCTAAACCCAGGTTACATCAGTCAGTCAGTCTCCATGTAACCCTGGGTCTACCTAGGTTTCATCAGTCAGGGCAGTCTCCATGTAACCCTGCTCTACCTAGGTTACCTCAGTCATCATCCATGTAACCCTGCTCTACCTAGGTTACATCAGTCAGTCAGTCCCCCCATGTAACCCTGCCTCACTAGTTTCATCAGTCAGTCAGTCTCCATGTAAACCCCCCTCCCTAGGTTACATCAGTCAGTCATCTCCATGTAACCCTGCTCTACCTAGGGTTTCACACCCGTCAGTCATCTCCATGTAACCCTGCTCTACCTAGGTTACCCGTCATCAGTCTCCATGTAACCCTGCTCTACCTAGGTTACACCAGTCAGGGCGTCCTCCATGTAACCCTGCCTACCTAGGTTACATCATCAGTCGTCTCCATGTAACCCTGCTCTACCTAGTTATCAGTCGTCAGTCTCATTAACCCCCGCTCTACCCAGTTACCATCATTCATCCCTCCATGTAACCCTTCTCTCCTGGTTACATTCATCAGTCAGTCTCCATGTAACCCTGCTATACCTAGGTTACATCAGTTCCCGTCCCCCATGTAACCCTGCTCTACCTAGGTTACATCACCAGTCGTCTCCATGTAACCCCCGCTCTACCTAGTTTCATCATCAGTCAGTCTCCATGTAACCCTGCTCTACCTAGGTTACTCAGTCATCAGTCTCCATGTAACCCTGCTCTACCTAGGTTACCTCATTAGTTTATCTCCATGTAACCCTGCTCTACCTAGGGTTTCATCAGTTTAGTCTCCTGTAACCCTGCTCTACCTAGGTTACATCAGTCGTCTCTCCATGTAAACCCGCTCCCACCTAGGTTTTCATCAGTCGTCAGTCTCCATGTAACCCCCCCTACATAGGTTACATCGTTAGTCAGTCTCCATGAACCCTGCTCTACCTAGGTTCATCAGTTAGTCATCTCCATGTACCCTGCCTACCCAGGTTACATCAGTCCATCAGTCTCCATGTAACCCTGCTCTACCTAGGTTACATCATCAGTCTCCATTAACCCTGCTCTTACCTAGGTTACAAACAGTCAGTCAGTCCGCCATGTAACCCTGCTCTCCTAGGTTACATCAGTCAGTCAGTCTCCTGTAACCCTGCTCTACCTAGGTTACATCATTGTCATTCCCTCCATGTAACCCTGCCTACCTAGGTTTTCATCATAGTCAGTCTCCATGTAACCCTGCTCTACCTAGGTTACATCAGTCATCATTTTCCATGTAACCATGCTCTACCTAGGTTACATCAGTCCCTCTCCATTAACCCTGCTCTACTAGGTTCATCCAGTCTCCATAACCCTGCTCTACCTAGGTACATCACGTCAGTCTCCATGTAACCCTGCCCCTACCTAGGTTTTCAACATCATCATCTCCATTTAACCCTGCTCTAACCTAGGTTACCATCAGTCAGTTCCCCCATGTAACCCCGCTCTACCTAGGTTACATCAGTTAGTCTCCATGTACCCTGCTCTACCTAGATTACATCATCATCCGTCTCCATGTAACCCCCTGCTCTACCTAGGTTACTAAGGGCAGTCTCCCATGTAAACCCCCGCTCTCCCAGGTTACATCATCAGTCAGTCTCCATACCCTGCTCAAACCCAGGGTTTCATCCAGTCAGTCCCGCTCCATGTACCCTGCTGCCCATTCTAACACTAGGTTCCAACCATCTCAGTCAGTCCCAAATTTACACCTGGCTCCTTTCCTAGGTTTAACATCAGTCCAGTCTCCATGTAACCCTGCTCTACCTAGGTTACATCAGTCAGTCCTCCATGTAACCCTGCTCTACCTAGGTTACATCAGTACAGTCTCATGTAACCCTGCTCTACCTAGGTTACATCATTCAGTCTCCGTGTAACCCTGCTCTCCTAGGTTACTCAGTCATCAGTCTCCATGTAAACCCCGCTCTACCCAGGTTACATCAGTCAGGGCTCCATGTAACCCTGCTCAAACCCAGGTTACATCAGTCATCGTCCCCCATGTAACCCTGCTCTACCTAGGTTACATCAGTCGTCTCCATTACCCTGCTCTACCTAGGTTACATCAGTCAGTCCTCCATGTAACCCTGCTCTACCTAGGTTACAACCCCAGTCATTTTCCATGTAAAACCCCGCTCTACCTAGGTTACATCAGTCAGTCTCCTGTAACCCTGCTCTACCTAGGGTTTCAATCAGGGCAGTCTCCATGTAACCCTGCTCTACCTAGGTTAACTATCAGTCTCCATGTACCCTGCTCTACCTAGGTTACATCAGTCAGTCTCCATGTACCCTGCTCTACCTAGGTACATCAGTCCCTCTCCATGTAAACCCCGCTCTCCTAGGTTAAAATCAGTCTCTCCATGTAACCCTGCTCTACCCTAGGTTAATCAGTCAGTCTCCATGTAAACCCCGCTCTAACCCCAGTTCATCAGTCGTCTCCATGTAAAACCCCGCTCTACCTAGGTTCATCAGTCAGTCTCCATGTAACCCTGCTCTACCCCAGGTTACAATCAGTCAGTTCCCCTGTAACCCTTCTCTACCTAGGTTACTCAGTCAGTCTCCATGTACCCCCCTCTACCTAGGTTACATCAGTCAGTCCCTGTAACCCTGCTCTACCTAGGTTACATCAGTCAGTCTCCATGTAACCCCTGCTCTACCTAGGTTACATCAGTCCCGTCTCCATGTAAACCCTGCTCTACCTAGGTTACATCAGGTCCAGTCTCCATTTAACCCCGCTCTACCTAGGTTACATCAGTCGTCTCCCATGAACCCTGGGTCTACCTATGTTCATCAGATTCAGTCTCCATGTAACCTGCCTAAAACCCAGGTTACATCAGGTCGTCTCCATGTAACCCTGCTCTACCTAGGTTACATCATTCAGTCTCCATGTAACCCTGCTCTTTTCCTAGTTACATCAGTCACTCTCCATGTAAACCCCGCCCCTACCTAGGTTACATCATCAGTCTCCGTTAACCCTGCTCTACCTAGGTTACATCAGTCAGTCTCCTGTAACCCTGCTCTAACCTGGTTACATCATCGTCTCCATGTAACCCTGCTCTACCTAGGTTACATCAGTTTCCCGTCCTCCATGTAAAACCCCGCTCTACCTAGGTTACATCAGTCAGTCTCCATGTAACCCTGCTCTAACCTAGGTTACATCAGTCAGTCTCCATGTAACCCTGCTCCCACCTAGGTTAACCCTCAGTCAGTCTCCATGTAACCCTGCTCTAAACCCAGGTTACACATCAGTCAGTCTCCATGTAACCCTGCTCTACCTAGTTACATCAGTCAGTCTCCATGTAAACCCTGCTCTACCTAGGTTACATCAGTCAGTCTCCATGTAACCCTGCTCTAACCTAGGGTTTCAATCAGTCCAGTCCCATGTAACCTGCTCTACCTAGGTTACCCAGTCAGTCTCCATGTAACCCTGCCCCTACCTAGTTACTCATCCGTCTCCATGTAACCCTGCTCTACCTAGGTTAAAATCAGTCAGTCTCCCTGTAAACCCTGCTCTACCTAGGTTACATCAGTCATCCTCCATGTAACCCTGCTCTACCTAGGTTACATAGTCGTCAGTCTCCATGTAACCCTGCTCTACCTGGGTTTACAAACATCGTCTCCATGTAACCCTGCTCTACCTAGGTTTTCATCAGTCAGTCACTCCATGTAACCCTGCTCTACCTAGGTTACTCATCAGTCTCCATGTAACCCTGCTCTACCTAGGTTTACATCAGTTAGTCTCCATGTAAACCCCGCTCTACCTAGGTTACCCATCAGTTCCTGTAACCCTCTTACCTAGGTTACACAGTCAGTCAGATCTCCATGTAACCCTGCTCTACCTAGGTTACATCAGTCTCTCCATGTAAACCCCGCTCTACCTAGGTTACATCAGTCAGTCGCCCCTGTAAACCCCGCTCTACCTAGGTTACATCAGTCAGTCCCTCCATGTAACCCTGCTCTACCTAGGTTTTCATCAGTCCAGTCAGTCTCCATGTAACCCTGCTCTCCTAGTTACATCAGTCAGTCATCTCCATGTAACCCTGCTCTAACCTAGGTTACATCAGTCATCAGTCTCCATGTACCCCTGCTCTACCTAGGTTACATCAGTCATCAGTCCCCCATGTAACCCTGCCCCTACCTAGGTTACATCAGTCAGTCACTCCTGTACCCTGCTCTACCTAGGTTACTCAGTCAGTCTCCATGTAACCCTGCTCTACCTAGGTTACATCATCAGTCATCCCATGTAACCCTGCCTACCTAGTTCCAGCTCAGTCCTCCCCATGTACCCCCGCTCTACCTAGTTACTCGTCGTCATCCCATGTAACCCTGCTCTCCTAGGTTCACATCAGTCAGTCTCCATTAACCCTGCTCTACCTAGGTTACCACAGTCATCTCCATGTAACCCTCTCTACCTAGTTTACCCCGTCAGTCAGGCCCCCAGTAAACCCCGCTCTACCTAGGTTACCTCAGTCCATCTCCATGTAACCCTGCCTACCTATTACCATCCTCCGTCTCCATTAACCCTGCTCTACCTAGTTACCCATCCCGTCATCTCCCCTGTACCCTGCTCCTACCTAGGTTCACATCGCAGTCTCCAGTAAACCCCGCCTCCAGGTTACCCTCAGCAGTCTCCTTACCCGCTCTACCTAGGTACCATCCCGTCCCGTCCTCCATGTCCCTCCTCCTGTTCACATCAGTCAGTCCCATGTAACCCGCCTACCAGGTTCACAGCCCGTCATCTCCCTGTACCCGCCCCCACCTAGGTACATCAGCTCCCCATGTAACCCTGCTCTACCTAGGTTACATCGTCAGTCATCTCCATAACCCCCTCCCTAGGTTCTCACCAGTCCCTCTCCATGTACCCTGCTCTACCTGTTACTCAGTCGTCTCCAGAACCCTGCCCCTCTATACATCACATTCAGTCTCCATGTAACCCCCCCTCTACCTAGGTTACATCTCAGTCATCTCCATGAACCCCTCTCCTAGGTTACATCTCGTCAGTCTCCATGAACCCTGCCCCCTAGTTACCTCATCCGTCCCGTCCCAGTAACCCTCTCTCCTAGGTTACTCAGCGCATCTCCATTCCCTGCTCACCATGGCTCATTTGTCATCTCCATAACCCTGCCTCCTAGGTTACTCAGTAGTCAGTCTCCATGTAACCCTGCTCTACCTAGTGTTACATCAGTCCGTCAGTCTCCATGTAACCCGGGTCTTTCCTAGGTTACATCATCAGTCAGTCTCCCCTGACCCTGCTCTACCTAGGGTTTCATCAGTCAGTTCCCGTCTCCATGTAACCCTGGGTCTACCTAGGTTACATCAGTCAGTCGTCTCCATGTAACCCTGCCTACCTAGGGTTTCATCAGTCAGTCATCCCCCCATGTAAACCCCGCTCTACCTAGGTTACATCAGTCAGTCCAGTCCCCCATGTAAACCCCGCTCTACCTAGGTTACATCAGTCAGTCAGTCTCCATGTAACCCTGCTCTACCTAGGTTACATCAGTCAGTCAGTCTCCATGTAACCCTGCTCTACCTAGGTTACATCAGTCAGTCAGTCTCCATGTAACCCTGCTCTACCTAGGTTACATCAGTCAGTCAGTCTCCATGTAACCCTGCTCTACCTAGGTTTCATCAGTCAGTCTCCATGTAACCCTGCTCTTTCCTAGGTTACATCATCAGTCATCCCATGTAACCCTGCTCTACCTAGGTTTTAACACCCCGTCAGTCTCCATGTAACCCTGCTCTAACCTAGGTTACATCAGTCAGTCTCCATGTAACCCTGCTCTACCTAGGTTCATCAGTCCCGTCAGTCTCCATGTAAACCCTGCTCTACCTAGGTTACATCAGTCAGTCATCTCCATTTAACCCTGCTCTACCTAGGTTCATCATCAGTCCAGTCCCCCATGTAACCCGGCTCTACCTAGGTTACTCAGTTTAGTCTCTCCATGTAACCCTCTCTACCTAGGGTTTCATCATCAGTCCCGTCTCCTTACCCTGCTCTACCTAGGTTACATCAGTCAGTCATTTTCCTGTAACCCTGCTCTACCTAGGTTTACATCAGTCATCGTCTCCATGTAACCCTGCTCTACCTAGGTTTACTCATCAGTCAGTCTCCCTGTAACCCCTGCTCTACCTGGTTACATCAGTCAGTCCTCCCTGTAACCCTGGGTCTAAACCCAGGTTACATCATAGTCAGTCTCCATGTAACCCTGCTCTATCCTAGGTTACTCATCCCGTCAGTCTCCCCTGTAACCCTGCTCTACCTAGGTTACATCAGTCCGTCTCCATGTAACCCTGCTCTACCCAGGTACCCTCAGTTCAGTCCCATGTAACCCCTGCTCTACTAGTTACATCAGTCAGTCTCCATGTAACCCTGCTCTACCTAGGTTCAATCAGTTAGTCAGTCTCCATGTAACCCTGCTCTACCTAGTAAACATAGTCTCCTGTAACCGCTCTACCTAGGTTACATCAGTCTCAGTCTCCATGTACCCTGCTCTACCTAGGTTACATCATATCCAGTCTCCATGTAACCCTCTCTACCTAGGTTTTCATCAGTCAGTCGCCCATGTAACCCTGCTCTACCTAGGTTACCATCATTTCCCGTCTCCATGTAACCCTGCTCTACCTAGGTTACATCGTCAGTCTCCCCTGTAACCCTGCTCTACCAGGTTACATCATATCGTCCCCCATGTAAACCCCGCTCTACCTAGGGTTTCATCAGTCATTTTCCATTAACCCTGCTCTACCTAGGTTACATCAATCGTCTCCATGTAACCCTGCTCTAAACCCAGGTTACATCCAGTCGTCTCCATGTACCCCTGCTCACCTAGGGTTTCATCAGTCAGTCCCCCATGTACCCTGCTCTTACCTAGGTTTACATCACAGTCCAGTTTTCCTTTCCCCTGCTCTACCTAGGTTACAGTCAGTTTCCGTCTCCAGTTAAACCCCTGCTTCTACCTAGGTTTTCATCAGTCAGTCTCCATGTAACCCTGCTCTACCTAGGTACCCTCAGTATCCCCCATAAACCCCGCTCTACCCAGTTACATCAGGCAGTCTCCATGACCCTGCCTACCCTAGTTACATCAGCCGTCTCCTGTAACCCTGGGTCTACTAGGTTAATCAGTTCAGTTTTCCATGGAACCCTGCTCTACCTAGGTTACTCAGTCAGTCTCCTGTAACCCTGCTCTACCAGGTTACATCAGTCAGTCTCCATGTAACCCGCTCTACCTAGGTTACATCAGTCCCGTCTCCATGTAACCCTGCTCTACCTAGGTTACATCAGTCAGTCGTCCTTAAACCCCGCTCTACCTAGGTTACTCAGTCAGTCTCCATGTAAACCCCGCTCTACCTAGGGTTTCATCAGTCAGTCTCCATGTAACCCTGCTCTACCCAGGTTCCCTCAGTCAGTCTCCATGTAACCCTGCTCTACCTAGTTACTCAGTCTTTTCCATGTAACCCTGCTCTACCTAGGTTACTCAGTCAGTCCCATGTAACCCTGCTCTACCTAGGTTACATCAGTCGTCTCCATGTAACCCTGCTCTACCTGGTTACATCCCAAATCATTTTCCGTTAACCCTGCTCTAACCTAGTTCATCAGTCGTCTCCATGTAACCCTGCTCTACCTAGGTTACACTCAGTCAGTCTCCATGAACCCTGCTCTACCTGGTTAAAATCAGTCAGTCCCCCATGTAACCCTGCCTCTACCTAGGTTTACCAAAAAACATCAGTCTTCTCATGTAACCCTGCTCTACCTAGTTCCCAGTCAGTCATCTCCCGTACCCCTGCTCAAAACCCAGGTTTTACGATCATTCGTCTCATGTACTCCCTGCTACCTACTATCTCTACTGTAGTTACAATCATGTTCCATGGGAACCGCCTCCAGGTACACCATCAAACAGTAACCCCCTCTAACTTTGTTACATAATCAGTCCATCTCCAATTTGTATACCCCCCTGTCTACCTAGGTTACTTTCGTCAGCTCCATGTACCCCTTACTGGTTAAAATCAGTCAGTTCCAGTACCCTGCTCTACTAGGTTCATCAAGTCAGTCTCCATTTTAACCCTGCCTACCTAGGCTACAGCTCCATTAAACCTGGCTCAGTTACTCATAGGCCTTTCATGAAAACCTGTTCTACCCATTCAGTCAGTCGTTCCATGTAACCCGCTCTACCTATTTACATAAGGTCGTTCCTGTAACCCTGCTTCACCTAGGTTACAAAGTTCAAGTCTCCCTGAACCCTGCTTACCAAAAACATTATCAGTCTCCATGTGAACCTCTCTACCCCAGGTTTACTATCAGCCGTCCCATTAACCCTGCTCCTTTTCTAGGTTAATCTGCGTTCCTGTAACCTGTCTCATGACAGTTATTTCCTGAGCCTCTCCTGCTGCTCAAATGATCTACCTGGGCTACATAAACTCAGCTGAACTGCTTATATATGGTATGCATGTCACACTCTCCATGTACCTGTCACCTAACGCAGCATCTACCAGAATTGGCTACATAACCGGTCCATTCATATCAAAATTTTTTTTTTTTTTTTTTTTTTTTTTTTTTTTTTTTTTTTTTTTTTTTTTTTTTTTTTTTTTTTTTTTTTTTTTTTTTTTTTTTTTTTTTTTTTTTTCCCAATCCATTTCTGGGCAGATTTCTTTGCATATAGGTCTCCTGCAGCTCTGATTGGTAATGCCTAAACCGATCTTTGTGAAATACGGGCTCAGGGGTCAAGGTACAGAGCGTGAAGAGATGTAGAGGCTACTTTACTTTAATCGCTAGCTAGGCTTGACAGGCTAATCAGCTTCATCATACTATTAGATTACCACTAATCAACGTTACCTCACGTATTTCGGCCCTGAGCAAATTTCAGGTCTGCTGAGCGCAAACTTGAACGTTGTGAAAATTCGGTGGAACTTCCAGCACCGTTTACTGTGAACAATATGTTAGTTTTAAGTGGCTATTTGATCATAATGTAGGCCTACCAGAGTGGCCTACCATCAAAAACAATGGAGAAAATGCATATCATAACATTTTAACATGGAAATAGCTGTTCTATCATTCAGCCAATGTGTGTTGTTCAATGTAGGCCTATATTCCATGAGACTTGACATTAACCTGTATATCCACTTGTCTTTCAGACAACGAGGTGACTGAAAATGTTGTTGTTTTGATACAAGAAACCACTTTACAAAATAAAATGCATTATTATGCCCATACCATTATTACAGAGAATCAGACAAATGATGCTACCCTCTGCCTATTGGCTACTTAGCTTATTCAAGCCTGTCTCAAAATACAACACTGCCCCTTTTAAGACAAAAATAAAGCTCTTTACCTGAGTCGCTTTTCAAAGATGTCTAGAAATGGACATGTTTTGTGCTCTTGTAGGAAGCAAACACTCTCCTATTGCTGACTATAAATGATCTATAACTGGGCTAATAACTCACTAACTAGCATATATGAATATGGATATGAACAAAATGTTCACACGTGGCTACATGCAGCTCTTGCTTTGATCTCAAAACAAGCACATCTACTCACGACCGCTCATGCTGTACACCCGGTCCAGTTCAAAGTAAATGGCACAGATCCATATATGGCAATGGTCTATTTGCATATAGGTCTACTGCAGCTCTGATTGGTTATGCCGCACCGGTCTGTGAGGAGTACGGGCTGAGTCCTGCTTGTCAATGCAATAGAATCCTACTCCGATGGGTTCCGCCTACAACAAAATCTCTTGCGTAGTTCGTTTTGTTTCGGTATGTTGCATTGAAAGTGGATAATATCGCGTTGATTCGATCACACTTGCCACAGTAAAGGGAAACGTTGATAGAGTTAACATGGAGAACTCTACAACACCAACCTTTTCTGAGTCAAGATGTGGTCCTCTGTAGCTCAGCTGGTAGAGCACGGCGCTTGTAACGCCAAGGTAGTGGGTTCGATCCCCGGGACGACCCATACGTAAAAATGTATGCACGCATGACTGTAAGTCGCTTTGGATAAAAGCGTCTGCTAAATGGCATTTATTTTTATATTATTATAAGATCTTTGAGTCAGAATGCAGGCCGAGATCTACCACTCAGATTTTTTTTATTAACATGACTTAAAAAACATAAGCCTGTGCAACATTAACCAATTAAAAACAGTACTGTAGCAATGAGGTTTGTGTAGTAAGCTATAGGCCCAATACATTATCACTGTGTATTGGCTTTGCTTGAATTGCCCTGCCAATACATTGTTATATTAAAACATTTGAGGTAGGCTTTATGATCACATCGGTAATAGATCCGCTGTCGTATTTACTTGTGCAGCACAGCTGAGTGAGCATACATTTTATATAATTAGCTTTTTATTTCTTTTACTGGGCTGATGGTGCTTGCATGTGATGGTCAGTCTCAGCAGACTGAGGGGTCCGCCTCTCAGCATCCCTCCGCTCTCCCTTTCCTCCGCTGACACGGACCAAAAAGGGGACACAGTCTTCCAGATGATGGAGAAACTCGAGTCGCACCGCATTATTTCTGCCTCATGCTCAAATTCATGTTACTCCTATGAACAGAGAATGTGAAATATTCCTCGATATTAAAAAAAGCCCCAAGCCGCTAACAATAACAACACAAGCCTATAGATACACTTTCCTACTCATTCATTACTGCTGCAGTGCTGGTTGTAGTGCTGAGTGGAAGTAGGGAGAACGCGCATTTTATGGCTTATAAAAGTGTTGAATACACAAGTGTTGACAGCGCTGAGTAAGAACTTAAACATGAACTCACTCATAAAAACAGCATCTCTTTGCTGTATTCGTTGACAGTTTCTCTCTCTCTAGTCATGGTTTTAAAAACGTTTTGAAATCTCACAGTATCAACTTTGCTGTAGCTTTCTTTTTACGCCTGGTACGTTACTGCAGACACGGTCATCTGAGCCATCCGATTGGCCAGCGGTAGGCCTATAGCGCACTTGATTTGCCTTCAGACACATGAAATTGTTCAAAATGGCCGCCAACAGCCCGAGACGAATAAAACAAAATAGGAACACAAGGCTCTATCGTTGGGTTTTTTACAGAAACGTTTGGCGATCGACTAGGAATGCCTTGGAGGTGGAATCGCGATCGACCGGTTGGTGACCACCGCTCTAGAAAGCTGAGTGAAGTTCAAGCTCGTCCTTCTCTCTGTGGGCTGATGTTTCTGCTAGGCAGTCCCGGAGGAGCTGCACGTCAGGCTCGGGCTGCTGAGCACGCAGCTTAGAGAGAATATTGCCTATAATTCAATACCAATATTTACCTACGTGAAGTTCGATCCTTTCTTAGCTTGTATATGGATATCTATACAAACTTCAACAAAATAATGAAACCTGTCGGGGTCCTTCCTTCCCATGTGACCTGTACAAGACAGACTCAGTCAGGACAGATAGGGCCAGGAGGTTTTCCAGACTAACTCGTCAGTCAGGACAGATTGTCTGGAAAACCTCCTGGCCCTAACTAATAGATCCAGTCTGATATGTGATGTGTCCTGTCTCTAACTAATAGATCCAGTCTGATATGTGATGTGTCCTGTCTCTAACCTAAGATCCATGTCCAGTCTGATATGTGATGTGTCCTGTCCTCTAACTAATAAGATCCAGTCTGATATGTGATGTGTCCTGTCTCTAACTAATAAGATCCAGTCTGATATGTGATGTGTCCTGGCCCTAACTAATAGATCCAGTCTGATATGTGATGTGTCCTGGCCCTAACTAATAGATCTAGTCTGATATGTGATGTGTCCTGTCTCTAACTAATAGATCAAGTCTGATATGTGATGTATCCTGTCTAACTAATAGATCCAGTCTGATATGTGATGTGTCCTGTCTCTAACTAATAGACCCAGTCTGATATGTGATGTGTCCTGGCCCTAACTAATAGATCCAGTCTGATATGTGATGTGTCCTGGCCCTAACTAATAGATCCAGTCTGATATGTGATGTGTCCTGGCCCTAACTAATAGATCCAGTCTGATATGTGATGTGTCCTGTCTAACTAATAGATCCAGTCTAATATGGGATGTGTCCTGTCTCTAACTAATAGATCCAGTCTGATATGTGATGTGTCCTGGCCCTAACTAATAGATCCAGTCTGATATGTGATGTGTCCTGTCCTAACTAATAGATCCAGTCTGATATGGGATGTGTCCTGTCTCTAACTAATAGATCCAGTCTGATATGTGATGTGTCCTGGCCTAACTAATAGATCCAGTCTGATATGTGATGTGTCCTGGCCTTAACTAATAGATCCAGTCTGATATGCGATGTGTCCTGTCCCTAACTAATAGAACCAGTCTGATATGCGATGTGTCCTGGCCCTAACTAATAGATCCAGTCTGATATGCGATGTGTCCTGGCCCTAACTAATAGATCCAGTCTGATATGTGATGTGTCCTGTACCTCCAGGGATACAGCTGGTCAGGAGAGATTCAACAGTATAACCTCGGCCTACTACCGTGGGGCCAAGGGAATAGTACTGGTCTATGATATCACCAAGCAGGAAACCTTCGACGACCTACCCAAATGGATGAAGATGATCGACAAGGTAAGATTAAAAACTCTTGGAACAGCTTTTGATAGCTTGGTGGGTTTTCAGAGTGTGGGTTTGAGAACCCTTATGTGGTACAGTACACATTTTTATTGTAACCCTGGACAAGCACACCTCATTCAACTTGTCAACTAATCATCAAGCCCTCAATGAGTTGAATGAGGTGTGCTTGTCCAGGGCTACAACAAAAATGTGTACTGTTGGGGGTACTGGAGGACCAGGGTGTTGGGGGGTCTGGAGGACCAGGGTGGGGGGGGGGGGGGGGTACTGGAGGACCAGGGTGTTGGGGGGGTACTGGAGGACCAGGGTGTTGGGGTATGGAGGACCAGGGTGTTGGGGGGGTACTGGAGGACCAGGGTGTTGGGGGGTACTGGAGGACCAGGGTGTTGGGGGGGGGGGTACTGGAGGACCAGGGGGTTGGGGGGTACTGGAGGACCAGGTGTTGGGTACGAGGACAGGTGTGGGGGGGGGGGGTACTGGAGGACCAGGGTGTTGGGGTACTGGAGGACCAGGGTGTTGGGGGGGTACTGGAGGACCAGGGTGTTGGGGTACTGGAGGACCAGGGTGTTGGGGGGGAGGAGGGGGGGGGGCGGGGCGAGGGTGTGGGGTACTGGAGGACCAGGTGTTGGGGGTACGGAGGCCCAGGTGTTGGGGGGAGGAGGCAGGGTGGTGGGGGGTAGGAGGACCAGGGTGTTGGGGGGGGGGGTACTGGAGGACCAGGGTGTTGGGGTGGTACTGGAGGACCAGGGTGTTGGGGTACGGGGACCAGGGTGTTGGGGGGTACTGGAGGACCAGGGTGTTGGGGGGTACTGGAGACCGGGGTTTGTTGGGGGGGTACTGGAGGACAAGGGTGTTGGGGGGGTACTGGAGGACCAGGGTGTTGGGGGGTACTGGAGGACCAGGGTGTTGGGGGGGTACTGGAGGACCAGGGTGTTGGGGGGGGGGGTTACTGGAGGACCAGGGTGTTGGGGGGGTACTGGAGGACCAGGGTGTTGGGGGGGGTACTGGAGGACCAGGGTTGTTGGGGGGGGTACGGGGAGGACCAGGGGTGGGGGTTGGAGGGGGGGTGGGTGGGGTACTGGAGGACCAGGGTGTTGGGGGGGGGGGGGGGGGGGGGGGGGTGTTAATGGAGGACCAGGGTGTTGGGGGGGGGGGGGGGGGTACTGGAGGACCAGGGTGTTGGGGGGGGTAATGGAGGACCAGGGGTTGGGGGGGGTATGGAGGCGGGGTGTTGGGGGGGGGGGGTACTGGAGGACCAAGGTGTTTGGGGGGGGGTATGGGGACCAGGGTGTGTGGGGGGGGGTACTGGAGGACCAGGGTTTCACATCTCACTACCCTGCCTGTCTGCCTGTCTGCCTGTCTGCCTGTCTGCCTGCCTGCCTGTCTGTCTTTCTGCCTGTCTGTCTGTCTGTGTGTTGTGTCAGAACTTACCACTGATCTCTCCTGTCATTGGTCAGTATGCTTCAGAGGAGGCAGAGCTGCTGCTAGTGGGGAACAAGCTGGACTGTGAGACAGACCGCATCATCACTAAACAGACTGCAGAGAGGGTGAGTCTAATACTGATCTAGGATCAGCATCATCACTAAACAGACTGCAGAGAGGGTGAGTCTAATACTGATCTAGGATCAGCATCATCACTAAACAGACTGCAGAGAGGGTGAGTCTAATACTGATCTAGGATCAGCATCATCACTAAACAGACTGCAGAGAGGGTGAGTCTAATACTGATCTGGGATCAGATAACAGACAATATCCTCACCTCAATCATTAGAGGGAGGAAATGTATAAATGTCTTCACAGCTCTGTATGGGCTTTGACTGACAGCCGTTCTAAAGTTGAGCACTGTGTGAGACAATTTTATTCTAAAATAGATTAAATTGTATTTTTTCCTCATCAATCTACACACAATACCCCATAACGACGAAGCAAAAACAGGTTTGGAGACATTTTTGGAAATGTATAAAAAACTGAAATATTGCAATTACATAAGTATTCAGACCCTTTACTCAGTACTTTGTTGAAGCACCTTTGGCAGCGATTACAGCCTCGAGTCTTCTTGGGTATGACCCTACAAGCTTGGCACACCTGTATTTGGGGAGTTTCTCCCATTCTTCTCTGCCGATCCTCTCCAGCTCTGTCAGGTTGGATCGGGAGCGTCGCTGCACAGCTATTTTCAGGTCTCTCCAGAGATGTTCGATTGGGTTCAAGTCCGGGCTCTGGCTGGGCCACTCAAGGACATTCAGAGACTTGTCCCGAAGCCACTCCTGCATTGTCTTGGCTGTGTGATTAGGGTCGTTGTCCTGTTGGAAGGTGAACCTTCACCCCAGTCTGAGGTCCTGAGCACTCTGGAGCAGGTTTTCATCAAGGATCTCTCTGTACTTTGCTCCGTTCATCTTTGCCTCGATCCTGACTAGTCTCCCAGTCCCTGCTGCTGGAAAAACATCCCCATACCATGATGCTGCCAGCACCATGCTTCACCCTAGGGATGGTGCCAGGTTTCCTCCAGACATGACGCTTGGCATTCAGGCCAAAAGAGTTCAATCTTGGTTTCATCAGACCAGAGAATCTTGTTTCTCATGGTCTGAGAGTCATTTAGAGGTGCCTTTTGGCAACTCCAAGCGGGTTGTCATGTGCCTTTTACTGAGGAGTGGCTTCCATCTGGCCACTCTAACCATAAAGGCCTGATTGGTGGAGTGCTGCAGAGATGGTTGTCCTTCTGGAAGGTTCTCCCATCTCCACAGAGGTACTCTAGAGCTCTGTCAAGAGTGACCATCGGTTCTTGTTCACCTCCCTGACCAAAGCCCTTCTCCCCTGATTGCTCAGTTTGGCCGGGCAGCCAGCTGTAGGAAGAGTCTTGGAGGTTCCAAACTTCTTCCATTTAAGAATGATGGAGGCCACTGTGTTCTTGGGGACCTTCAATGCCCCAGATCTGTGCCTCGACACAATCCTGTCTCGGAGCTCTTCGGACAATTCCTTCGACCTCATGGCTTGGTTTTTGCTCTGACATGCACTGTCAACTCTGGGACCTTTATATAGCCTTTCCAAGTCATGTCCAAACAATTGAATTTACCACAGGTGGACTCCAATCAAGTTGTAGAAACATCAAGGATGATCAATGGAAACAGGATGCACATGAGCTCAATTTGGAGTCTCATAGCAAAGGGTCTGAATACTTATGTAAATAAGGTATTTCTGTTTTTTGTTTTTAATGCATTTGCAAAAATGTCTAAAAACCTGTTTTTGCTTTGTCATTATGGGTATTGTGTGTAGACTGCTGAGGAAATTGTTTTTTTTACTCCATCTTAGAATAAGGCTGTAACGTAACAAAATGTGGAAAAAGTCAAGTGGTCTGAATACTTTCCGAAGGCACTGTACATCTGCTATATAGGCTTTTATACAGTGAGGGGAAAAAAGTATTTGATCCCCTGCTGATTTTGTACGTTTGCCCACTGACAAAGACATGATCAGTCTATAATTTTAATGGTAGGTTTATTTGAACAGTGAGAGACAGAATAACAACAAAAACATCCAGAAAAACGCATGTCAAAAATGTTATAAATTGATTTGCATTTTAATGAGGGAAATAAGTATTTGACCCCTCTGCAAAACATGACTTAGTACTTGGTGGCAAAACCCTTGTTGGCAATCACAGAGGTCAGACGTTTCTTGTAGTTGGCCACCAGGTTTGCACACATCTCAGGAGGGATTTTGTTCCACTCCTCTTTGCAGATCTTCTCCAAGTCATTAAGGTTTCGAGGCTGATGTTTGGCAACTCGAACCTTCAGCTCCCTCCACAGATTTTCTATGGGATTAAGGTCTGGAGACTGGCTAGGCCACTCCAGGACCTTAATGTGCTTCTTCTTGAGCCACTCCTTTGTTGTCTTGGCCGTGTGTTTTGGGTCATTGTCATGCTGGAATACCCATACACGACCCATTTTCAATGCCCTGGCTGAGGGAAGGAGGTTCTTACCCAAGATTTGACTGTACATGGCCCCATCCATCGTCCCTTTGATGTGGTGAAGTTGTCCTGTCCCCTTAGCAGAAAAACACCCCCAAAGCATAATGTTTCCACCTCCATGTTTGACGGTGGGGATGGTGTTCTTGGGGTCATAGGCAGCATTCCTCCTCCTCCAAACACGGCGAGTTGAGTTGATGCCAAAGAGCTCCATTTTGGTCTCATCTGACCACAACACTTTCACCCAGTTCTCCTCTGAATCATTCAGATGTTCATTGGCAAACTTCAGACAGGCCTGTATATGTGCTTTCTTGAGCAGGGGGACCTTGTGGGCGCTGCAGGATTTCAGTCCTTCACGGCGTAGTGTGTTACCAATTGTTTTCTTGGTGACTATGGTCCCAGCTGCCTTGAGATCATTGACAAGATCCTCCTGTGTAGTTCTGGGCTGATTCCTCACCGTTCTAATGATCATTGCAACTCCACGAGGTGAGATCTTGCATGGAGCCCCAGGCCGAGGGAGATGGACAGTTCTTTTGTGTTTCTTCCATTTGCGAATAATCGCACCAACTGTTGTCACCTTCTCACCAAGCTGCTTGGCGATGGTCTTGTAGCCCATTCCAGCCTTGTGTAGGTCTACAATCTTGTCCCTGACATTCTTTGAGAGCTCTTTGGTCTCTGCCATAGTGGAGAGTTTGGAATCTGATTGATTGATTGATTGCTTCTGTGGACAGGTGTCTTTTATACAGGTAACAAAACTGAGATTAGGAGCACTCCCTTTAAGAGTGTGCTCCTAATCTCAGCTCGTTACCTGTATAAAAGACACCTGGTAACCAGAAATCTTTCTGATTGAGAGGGGGTCAAATACTTATTTCCCTCATTAAAATGCAAATCAATTTATAACATTTTTGACATGCATTTTTCAGGATTTTTGTTGTTGTTATTCTGTCTCACTGTTCAAATAAACCTACCATTAAAATTATAGACTGATCATTTCTTTGTCAGTGGGCAAATGTACAAAATCAGCAGGGGATCAAATACTTTTTTCCCTCACTGTAGTTATTCCGTTAGAAACGTTTCAATTTGGCCCTTTCCATGTAGGCCAATTTCCACAAGCATAAGGGGTTAAATCCACTCTAGGTTAAACACAGACTTCACTGTTGCTCCTGTTACAATAGCTCACCCCATCAATGTAAAGTGAAAATGTCACTGCTTCCTTCACATTCCTCTGAAGATACTCTGAAGAATCTGACAGTTAATGAAAAACCTTCAGTTGGAAATTACCCAGAGTTCTGAGTGCTTTAAGAAAGTTTGGTCAGGAGCCTCCCGAGTGGCGCAGTGGTCTAAGGCACTGCATCGCAGTGCTTGAGGCGTCACTACAGACCCGGGTTCGATCCCAGGCTATGTCACAGCCGGCCGTGACCAGGAGACCCATGAGGCGGCGCACAATTGGCCCAGCGTCGTCCGGGATAGGGGAGGGTTTGGCCGGCCGGGATTTCCTTGTCCCGTCGCGCTCTAGCGACTCCTTGTGGCGGGCCCGGCGCCTGCAAGCTGACTTCGGTCGCCAGCTGGTGCGGCTGGCTTCCGGGTTAAGCGAGCAGTGTCAAGAAGCAGTGTGGCTTGGCAGGGCCGTGTTTTGGAGGACGCATGGCTCTAGACCTTCGCCTCTCCCGAGTCTGTAGGGGAGTTGTAGCGATGGGACAAGACTGTAACTACCAATTGGATATCATGACATTGGGAAGAAAAAGTGGTAATAAGTACAAAAGAAAAAGTACTTTCTATACTTATTTTCTTCCCCGGGAAAGACTACAGAAGTTCAATTTCTGTCCGCAGCTTGTCTCGAGGATATCTGGGATGCGTTTCTGCGAGGCTAGTGCCAAGGATAACTTTAACGTGGAGGAGTGCTTTCTAAAACTAGTGGACGACATTCTAGCGAAGGTGAGTAGCTACCTCACTATGCTCATGTTGTCCCTGCTGTAACTAATAGACATCTTTTATCATGTTCAATGGAATGATTTTCTAATCCAGCTTTTTTTTTTCTCTTCAGTATTTGGTAGGAAATCAATAGTTTCCTATTTCTATATCATTAAGTTATAATAGTCTACAATGTGACTAGTCATTTTTGTATGCCACACCACCTGAGGCATTAAGCATTGACTCGGTCTGTCTTTGAACCCTATTTTTTATTCTCTGTGGTCTGGTGACCAGGTGTTAACCTATTAATATTAACTCCCTGTTCACTGTCTTGTTCGTCCTGTCTTCTGTCTCGCCAGATGCCTCTGGAGATTTCCTAGAATGTTTTCCTATAATTCCCAATATTGTCTCGTGTGACTGTAGCTATCCAACACGTGACTGTAGCGTATACAACACGTGACTGTAGCTATCCAACACGTGACTGTAGCTATCCAACACGTGACTGTAGCTCTACAACACGTGACTGTAGCTATCCAACACGTGACTGTAGCTATCCAACACGTGACTGTAGCTCTACAACACGTGACTGTAGCTCTACAACACGTGACTGTAGCTCTACAACACGTGACTGTAGCTCTACAACACGTGACTGTAGCTCTACAACACGTGACTGTAGCTCTACAACACGTGACTGTAGCTATACAACATGTGACTGTAGCGTATACAACACGTGACTGTAGCTCTACAACACGTGACTGTAGCTATACAACACGTGACTGTAGCTCTGCAACACGTGACTGTAGCTCTACAACACGTGACTGTAGCTCTGCAACACGTGACTGTAGCTATACAACACGTGACTGTAGCTCTACAACACGTGACTGTAGCTCTACAACACGTGACTGTAGCTATATAAACACGTGACTGTAGCTCTACAACACGTGACTGTAGCTCTACAACACGTGACTGTAGCTATACAACACGTGACTGTAGCTATACAACAAGTGACTGTAGCTCTACAACACGTGACTGTAGCTCTACAACACGTGACTGTAGCTCTACAACACGTGACTGTAGCTCTACAACACGTGACTGTAGCTCTACAACACGTGACTGTAGCTCCACAACACGTGACTGTAGCTCTACAACACGTGACTGTAGCTCTACAACACGTGACTGTAGCTCTACAACACGTGACTGTAGCTATACAACATGTGACTGTAGCGTATACAACACGTGACTGTAGCTCTACAACACGTGACTGTAGCTATACAACACGTGACTGTAGCTCTGCAACACGTGACTGTAGCTCTACAACACGTGACTGTAGCTCTGCAACACGTGACTGTAGCTATACAACACGTGACTGTAGCTCTACAACACGTGACTGTAGCTCTACAACACGTGACTGTAGCTATATAAACACGTGACTGTAGCTCTACAACACGTGACTGTAGCTCTACAACACGTGACTGTAGCTATACAACACGTGACTGTAGCTATACAACAAGTGACTGTAGCTCTACAACACGTGACTGTAGCTCTACAACACGTGACTGTAGCTCTACAACACGTGACTGTAGCTCTACAACACGTGACTGTAGCTCTACAACACGTGACTGTAGCTCCACAACACGTGACTGTAGCTCCACAACACGTGACTGTAGCTCTACAACACGTGACTGTAGCTCTACAACACGTGACTGTAGCTCTACAACACGTGACTGTAGCTATACAACACGTGACTGTAGCTATACAACACGTGACTGTAGCTATATAAACACGTGACTGTAGTGTATACAATGTGATTGTAGCTATACAACACGTGACTGTAGCTCTACAACACGTGACTGTAGCTCTACAACACGTGACTGTAGCTCTACAACACGTGACTGTAGCTATACAACACGTGACTGTAGCTATACAACACGTGACTGTAGCTCTACAACACGTGACTGTAGCGTATACAACACGTGACTGTAGCTATACAACACGTGACTGTAGCTCTACAACATGTGACTGTAGCGTATACAACATGTGACTGTAGCGTATACAACACGTGACTGTAGCTATACAACACGTGACTGTAGCGTATACAACACGTGACTGTAGCTATACAACACGTGACTGTAGCTATACAACACGTGACTGTAGCTATACAACACGTGACTGTAGCTCTACAACACGTGACTGTAGCTATACAACACGTGACTGTAGCGTATACAACACGTGACTGTAGCGTATACAACACGTGACTGTAGCTCTACACACGTGACTGTAGCTATACAACACGTGACTGTAGCTCTACAACACGTGACTGTAGCTCTACAACACGTGACTGTAGCGTATACAACACGTGACTGTAGCGTATACAACACGTGACTGTAGCTATACAACACGTGACTGTAGCTCTACAACACGTGACTGTAGCGTATACAACACGTGACTGTAGCTATACAACACGTAACTGTAGCTATACAACACGTGACTGTAGCTCTACAAAATGTGACTGTAGCTATACAACACGTGACTGTAGCTATACAACACGTGACTGTAGCTCTACAACACGTGACTGTAGCTATATAAACACGTGACTGTAGTGTATACAATGTGATTGTAGCTATACAACACGTGACTGTAGCTCTACAACACGTGACTGTAGCTCTACAACACGTGACTGTAGCTCTACAACACGTGACTGTAGCTATACAACACGTGACTGTAGCTATACAACACGTGACTGTAGCTCTACAACACGTGACTGTAGCGTATACAACACGTGACTGTAGCTATACAACACGTGACTGTAGCTCTACAACATGTGACTGTAGCGTATACAACATGTGACTGTAGCGTATACAACACGTGACTGTAGCTATACAACACGTGACTGTAGCGTATACAACACGTGACTGTAGCTATACAACACGTGACTGTAGCTATACAACACGTGACTGTAGCTATACAACACGTGACTGTAGCTCTACAACACGTGACTGTAGCTATACAACACGTGACTGTAGCGTATACAACACGTGACTGTAGCGTATACAACACGTGACTGTAGCTCTACACACGTGACTGTAGCTATACAACACGTGACTGTAGCTCTACAACACGTGACTGTAGCTCTACAACACGTGACTGTAGCGTATACAACACGTGACTGTAGCGTATACAACACGTGACTGTAGCTATACAACACGTGACTGTAGCTCTACAACACGTGACTGTAGCGTATACAACACGTGACTGTAGCTATACAACACGTAACTGTAGCTATACAACACGTGACTGTAGCTCTACAAAATGTGACTGTAGCTCTACAACACGTGACTGTAGCGTATACAACACGTGACTGTAGCGTATACAACACGTGACTGTAGCGTATACAACACGTGACTGTAGCGTATACAACACGTGACTGTAGCGTATACAACACGTGACTGTAGCGTATACAACACGTGACTGTAGCGTATACAACACGTGACTGTAGCTCTACAACACGTGACTGTAGCTATACAACACGTGACTGTAGCTATACAACACGTGACTGTAGCTATACAACACGTGACTGTAGCTCTACAAAATGTGACTGTAGCTCTACAACATGTGACTGTAGCTCTACAACACGTGACTGTAGCTCTACAACACGTGACTGTAGCGTATACAACACGTGACTGTAGCTCTACAACACGTGACTGTAGTGTATACAACACGTGACTGTAGTGTATACAACACGTGACTGTAGTGTATACAACACGTGACTGTAGCTATACAACACGTGACTGTAGCGTATACAACACGTGACTGTAGCTCTACAACACGTGACTGTAGCTATACAACACGTGACTGTAGCTATACAACACGTGACTGTAGCTATACAACACGTGACTGTAGCTCTACAACACGTGACTGTAGCTCTACACAACACGTGACTGTAGCTATACAACACGTGACTGTAGCTATCCAACACGCCCCACACCACCGCCTGTAATAAATACTTTCTGTTTCTGTTCTGTCTTCCTGTCTCACCAGATGCCTCTGGAGATTCCCAGTAAAGATGTTTCCAACAGTATCCTGTCTCTGCAGCCTGAACCGGAAGTGCCTCCTGAGCTCAACCCGCCACGCGTGCGCTGTTGCTGAGACCCCCCCCACCCCTCCACCACCACCAACCTCCCTCATTCTCCCTCAACCCTGCTGAGACCCCCCCCCCCCACCCCCACCCCTCCACCACCAACAACCTCCCTAATTCTCCCTCAACCCTGCTGAGACCCCCCCCACCCCCACCCCTCCACCACCACCACCACCAACCTCCCTCATTCTTCCACATATGCAGCAGAACCATTCTGGCCACCAGAGGGCAGCAGAACCAAGTAGCAGTCTGGAAGCAGCAGGAGAGTGAGTGTCCTTCCCAATAGAGAATAGGGTGCCGTTTGGGGTGAACCCTCAGTTGTTGCTGCAAGGAGATTAAACACATCTGTTCTGATAGAGATCCTCTCATTTCTATTTCTGTCATGTAGCTGTATGATATGACATGTCACACAAATACACTCACTAATACAGAGACCTTGTTTAGACAAAGACCTCAGACACACACAGACACGTATACACCCCTACACACACACACACACACACACACACACACATGTACACACACCCGCCCCAGACTACTTCATCCCGGGGGCCAGCTTGGCTTGCTGTGCCTTGCAGCCAGGTGCCTTCTAAGTAGAGAGAGAGAGAACCCTACAACACACACACACACACACACACACACACACACAAACAAAGACACACACACACACAAACACACACACACACACACACACACACACACAAACAAAGACACACACACACACACACAAACAAAGACACACACACACACACACAAACAAAGACACACACACAAACACAAACACACACACACACACACACACACATTCACATGGGGACAATTGGAGAAAAGGAGAGGAACAGACTCCCCTGACTTGACTGAGGGAGTGGGACTCCTTGTGCTCCTACACTAGACCTAGTAACTGTAGAGGATGTATCTCTACTGTACAACATGGAAAAGGGACCCTCGTCATATTGCACAGTACTTTCTTAGCTACATTTAGATGGAAATGTATTCTTGTACATAGTTTCATATAGACAGTTTATAGTCATGATTATCACGTAGTAACTTCAATTATGTCGAAATTCAAGTAGACACAGGTGTAGAATCAGATGACAAGAAATGTATATGTTGTCATTTTGGGGCTGAAGTCATGGACATATAATCAGAAAACCGCCTAGCAGCCATTTTGTTTTGGACAGGACCATCCGTGTAAACCATTTCAACTTTTGTATTTTTACGGCCAATAATGACAAAATAGCCTTGGGGGGTGGTTGTTTGGTTTGTGTGCCATGTTAATTTATGTCAGTGTTGGTTTGTGTGTCATGTTAATTTACAGTGCATTCGGAAAGTATTCAGACCCCTTAACTTTTTCCACATTTTGTTAAGTTACAGCCTTATTCTAAAATGGATTAAATAAATAAAAATCCTCATCAATCTACACACAATACCCCATTATGACAAAACAAAAACAGGTTTTTAGATATTTTTGCAAATGTATTACAAATTAAAAACAGATACCTTATTTACATAAGTATTCAGACCCTTTGCTATGAGACTCGAAATTGAGCTCAGGCACATCCTGTTTCCATTGATCATCCTTGATGTTTCTACAACTTGATTGGAGTCCACCTGTGGTAAATTCAATTGATTGGACATGATTTGGAAAGGCACACACCTGTCTATATAAGGTCCCACAGTTGACAGTGCATGTCAGAGCAAAAACCATGCCATGAGGTTGAAGGAATTGTCTGTAGATCTCAGAGACAGGTTTGTGTCGAGGTACAGATCTGGGGAAGGGTACCAAAAATGTTCTGCAGCATTGAAGGTCCCCACAGTGGCCTCCATCATTCTTAAATGGAAGACGTTTGGAACCACCAAGACTCTTCCTAGAGCTGGCCGCCCGGACAAACTGAGTAATCGGTGGAGAAGGGCCTTGGTCAGGGAGGTGACACTCTGACAGAGCTCTAGAGTTCCTCTGTGGAGATGGGAGAACCTCCCAGAAGGACAACCATCTCTGCAGCACTCCACCAATCAGGCCTTTATGGTAGAGTGGCCAGACGGAAGCCACTCCTAAGTAAAATGCACATGACAGCCCGCTTGGAGTTTGCCAAAAGGCACCTAAAGACTCTCACATCATGAGAAACAGGAGGAAATGCCTGGAGGCATCGCTCATCACCTGGCCCATACCATCCCTACGGTGAAGCATGGTGGTGGCATTATCATGCTGTGGGGATGTTTTTCATCGGCAGGGACTGGGAGTCTAGTCAGGATCGAGGGAAAGATGAACGGAGCAGAGATCCTTGATGAAAACCTGCTCAGGACCTCAGACTGGGGCAAAGGTTCACCTTCCAACAGGACAACGACCCTAATCACACAGCCAAGACAACGCACAAGTGGCTTCGGGACAAGTCTCTGAATGTCCTTGAGTGGCCCAGCCAGAGCCAAGACGTGAACCTGATCGAACATCTTTGGAGAGACCTGAAAATAGCTGTGCAGCGACGCTCCCCATCCAACCTGACAGAGCTTGAGAGGATCTGCAGAGAAGAATGGGAGAAACTCCCCAAATACAGGTGTGCCAAGCTTGTAGCGTCATACCCAAGAAGACTCGAGGCTGTAATCGCTGCCAAAGGTGCTTCAACAAAGTACTGAGTAAAGGCTCTGAATACTTATGTAAATGTAATATTTCATAATTATTTATTTATTTATTGAAAAAAAAATCTACAAACCTGTGAAGGGGTCTGAATACTTTCTGAATGCACTGTTTGTCAGTGTTGCCTTACATTATTATAAGTGTCTTGAACGGTTTTCTGTTCCATTTGTGTTATTTGTAACGTTTGCACTACAATCCATGATAGATAGTTATGTCCTATGCTGAAGTCAGTCAGGTAGTGTAGAATACAGTATTAAATGAGTTAGCAGCACTAGTAATGCACAAACCTTGTTTCAGTGTTGAACCCTATCAGTGTCCGGCCACACCTGGGTCACATTCATTAGTGCACACTATACCAAAACGTTTTGCAACGGGGAAAAAACACGTTTTTCTTATTGGATTAATCCCCTGTTTGTCTGTCAATCTCTGAGTAGAGGTGGTGTCTACATACAGTCAGTCTATGAAGAGAAGAGGTGTCTACATAGAGTCAGTCTATGAAGAGAGGAGGTGTCTACATAGAGTCAGTCTATGAAGAGAAGAGGTGTCTACATAGAGTCAGTCTATGAAGAGAAGAGGTGTCTACATACAGTCAGTCTATGAAGAGAAGAGGTGTCTACATACAGTCAGTCACAGGGTTCTCTCTTTGTACAGACTGCAAAAAAACTAAAAACTAAAATTGTCATCGTAACGTTATTATCCTCATGTTTTCACTTCCCCTAAGTGGAAATACCACTTAAAGGTGATCAGTGTTATTATTTCTGTGTTGCGTTTAGACAGACGAGAGTGCTGTAAGAGAAAATGTTATCGGAAAAGTTTGGTGATGCAAAATCGAAATCTCTGTGAAGTTAAAGATATATATGTTTGGAACGGTTTTGGACCAGTTTAGAGGACATCCTGCCGGTTGTCATTATAGTAATGGTTGTTTGAAAGGTAAATCTTCAATCTGAGGCCTATCACCCAACTAAAAATGAAATGTTGAGAGATGGAAATGTTGGATTGTTTTGAGTCAAGAAGACTGTCACTCAAATTGGTTGTTGTCTAGATTGGTTTCCATGGGATTCTATCCACATATCTGTCTGAAAAACATGTAGATGTTGTCGTATCAATATGCACATAATAGTTTTAGGTCAACATGCATAGTTAAGATACAGGTAACTGCCAAACAAAGGAAACGTTTGAAAAACAGGTGCTTCCACACAGGTTACGGTTCCTGAGTTAATTAAGCAATTCACATCCCATCATGCTTAGGATCATGTATAGAAATGTCCAGTTCTCCATTACGTTGTCTACCATGGCTAGTCTTTGAAAGAGGGGTCTCAAAGAACCATAGAGGGTTTAAAGTGTGTCTCAGTCACCAGATCTCAACCCAATTCAACACTTATGGGAGATTCTGGAGCGGCGCCTGAGACAGCGTTTTCCACCACCATCAACAAAACACCAAATGATGTAATTTCTCGTGGAAGAATGGTGTCGCATCCCTCCAATAGAGTTCCAGACACTTGTAGAATCTATGCCAAGGCGCATTGAAGCGGTTCTGGCTCGTTGTGGCCCAACGCCCTGTTAAGACACTTTATGTTGGAGTTTCCTTTATTTTAGCAGTCACCTGTAGATACATTGAAGTAAAAAGGATTTGGCATCAACTAAAAGAACAACAACAATCCTAGACAATGGAGGGCATGATCTAAGAACGGCCTTTGTCTGCAATTTGTGTTGCTATCATCGATTGGCTAATGTATTTACCTATAGCTATGCCTGATCCTGTCAGCAGTAAGCATCTATACTGGTCCAACCCCCAAGGCACTGGTCATTGCTGATTGGCTAGTCAGTACATCCTTTAGAATGAAATGCCCTAATACCCAACCTTACCTGATTCGATAACGTGAACTCTAATTGAACTGTCTCGCTCTTTTTATTGTTTTTCTTTGTGGATTCAACTATTTTGAGTTCAAGGATGTTTTTTTCTTTCTGTTTTTCTTGTTTGTTTTTCTTGGAAGCATTTCTGGTGCTTATGGGTGTACATACAGGGGTGGAATTGACATGTATAAATCCGCCATTTTCCCAGTAATACAACAGTGGTGATTTACCTTCAATTCCACTCCTGGTTACATGTTTTAGACTGTTAGATTTAGGAGTCAGATCAAGTATCAATCAATCAAAAGATTGATAGATGGATAGATTGATTAAACATGGCACTGACCATCGTCTCTGTTCTACAGACGAGCCTTTCTATACTCTCCGGTGTCATACTATAACCGTCCCATCATGCTTAGGGTATGTATAAAAATGCCCAGTTCTCCATTATTTTGGCTACCAGGGCTAGTCTTTTGAAAGAGGAGTCTCAAAGGAGCATAGGGGGTTTTAAGGTGTGGGTGTTTTTGTCTCAGTCACCAGATCTCAACCCAATCAACACTTCTGGGAGATTCTGGAGCCGGCGCCTGAGACGGCGTTTACCACCACCATCAACAAAACACCAAATGATGGAATTTCTCGTGGTAGAACGGGGTGTCGCATCCCTCCCAAAAAGTTTTAGACACGTAAAATCTATGCCAAGGTGCAGTGAAGCTGTTCTGGCTCGTGGAGGCCCAACGCCCTGTTAAGACACTTTATGTTGGTGTTTCCTTTATTTTGGCAGTTACCTGTACACGCGTCCTTTTAAAGCTGTAATCTGCTAAAACTGCCGCTCTGTTTGAGATATTACAACAACAAAGAAGTGACCGCAAACAACAAACACTGTTCCCCCCCCGTGACATCATTGCCCTGTGCGATAGAACAGCAGCATATGTACTGCGGTTTGTTGTACCTTGATGCTCCCCAACACTGCTTCATCAACAAAACAAAACAAAACCAATAACAACGGCTGTGGGGGGGTGGACTGTGGCGCTGTTTCTCCTGCTGCAGATTCCATCTTTAAAGACCACTATGTATTAGAGTTGGGGTTAATTCGAATTAAAGTCAGTCACTTAAGGAAGTGATATGAATTTAAAATCCAAAACCATTTAAGACGTTTTCATATAAATGGCTTCTTTTCAGATTACTTAGAAGTCATTGAAAAATAGATGCCCTTTTTTCAATTATTGAATTGGAATTACAGTTTACTTCCTGAATTTGACTGACTTCAATTCGAATTGACCTCAACCCTGCTTTGTATTAAACAACTTGTAGTTATTTGGAAAATAAAAACAGTTGTCATGTTTTAAAGTGGATTTTCGTATTGATAACTTTTGGCATTCTTTAACTAATGAAGTGCGAATAAAGATATATATTTATTACCCAAACTGCTGTGTGAAAAAACTGCTCTGTTCAATGTGTTGATGGCATGCTGCTGTTTCACCATTAGACCACCTTCCATTGGTTTTGCTCTCCTTTTAAGTTGAAATGAACTGTCCCTCCATAGAGATTGAAGCAATAAGGCCTGAGGGGGTGTGGTATATGGCCAATATATCATGGCTATGGGCTGTTCTTAGAAGTTTAAAAATGTATATTTTTGCATTGCATTTAGACAGGGCTGTGTGTTTAATTACCCAACTTACTGAGTACGGATGGCTGTTTTTCAGCGTTTATGCTGCTATGTCACCATTAGACCACCTGAAAGTGAATTGAAACACTACTATAATAATAAGCCATTTAGCAGACACTTTTATCCAAAGCGACTTACAGTCATGCGTGCATACATTTTTGTGTATGGGTGGTCCCGGGGATCGAACCCACTACCTTGGCGTTACAAGCGCCGTGCTCTACCAGCTGAGCTACAGAGGACCACCTACTAAAATGTATATTCTTCTTTGAAAGTGATTTATGTGAATTAAACTTTTTTTCTGCCTCTACTTGTTATGTCAAACTCAGTTTGTTGATGTAAGCATTTCGGTATGTAGAAACCATTATAAACCCCACAGCACCTGTTTCAGATGTAGAAACCATTATAAACCCCACAGCACCTGTTTCAGATGTTGAAACCATTATAAACCCCACAGCACCTGTTTCAGATGTAGAAACCATTATAAACCCCACAGCACCTGTTTCAGATGTAGAAACCATTATAAACCCCACAGCACCTGTTTCAGATGTAGAAACCATTATAAACCCCACAGCACCTGTTTCAGAACCATCTCGGAGTATTTCCCCTTTCCACAACAACCACCTGCTTATTTTCTAGAAAGGTGTAGTAGGACAAAATAATTATCTTTATAATACAATTTAAGGGGGTATGGAGAGGTGGTGGATGAGTGATGTCTGTAATTCAATTCTTGATATTAGTCATCTTAAGTTGTGTGTTTTGAATGTGGCGTGCTTGTCTCCCGTGTGTGACATTGGGACATGCGCACGAAGGCACTTCTGACCTGGGTGCCATAAAAAAAAACGAGGGGTGTGTTTTCGGTCCTTGTGAGAAATAAAGCGCATGCGCCCTGGTAGGAACCACCGCGCGGCCGGCGTCAGGCTCGAGACCGCAGCGACTGCAGTTTTTCCCCGTCAGAAAGACGGAACGAGTGAGAAAGGGCAAAATACGGGGAGCCACGGACAGACGGGCCCAGAGAGAGAGGACGAGAGGGAAGAATGAAGGAATCATATCAGGGAATAAGAAAACGACTGGATTAATTATCCAAAACATGATACTTTACTACCAGGGACACTGCAGATGCCATCTGTCTCGCGTCGGTTTCTACAATAATCACGTTCATTGCAGCGATTCCTTCACTCAATGAGACAGAGCGGAGCCACCTGGCTACTACCATAGAGGGGAGTACAATGACAACCTGGTGACTAGGACAAAACGGAATGCAATAATACCGGAATAAAGGACAGTCTGGGGGTGTGCATCACCAACCGGGAGAGTGATGAGAAGAGCCATGGGGAGACAAGGACCGTGTTTCTGCTGTCGCCTGTCAGGGGTATTGTTTCTGTGTGTTGTGGACTGATCATTTATTCTTCGTTCACCCTCCTCCCCTCCTCCACCTCTTATCCACCGGTGTCGTCGGGGAGTTCTACTATGGAGCGCTCCAATGGCTCTGGAACCAGCGAACCCACCAAACCGACAAACCACCAGTTGGATAAGAAACGGTTAAACCGAGCACCGTCCCCGGCCAGGCCGTTCCTGAAGGATGTCCACTCCTCCCGCTCCTCGCCCAAACCAACGGCTATCGTACCAAAATCCCCCAAACTGACCAAGCAGCAGCACTCTTCTCCTGTGCCCGTATCATCCAATCAAAGCCGCATCACCAGGCGCACCGCAACCGGAGCGAAGGACAACAAACTAGCCGCTGTGAAAAGTCACAGCACCAAGTCCTCCGCCGTCACGAAAAAGACCGTTAAGGTCATCCAACATGCAGCCCCGGAGCATAAAACGACCACCGCCAGCAAACCGCTCCCGGGCAGCAGCAGCAGTCCACACCTCGCCCTCAAAGCAAAGAAGAAGAGTAAAATAGCCGCTCTGGCCGCGTCTCACCGCGGCCCGCCCAGCCATGGCTCCCCAATCCGCGTCCCAACCGGTGCTACCCACTTCGGCAGGGTCAGTCTCAGTCAGACGGACAGCAGCTCCGATCTCTCCGACTGTCCCTCCGAGCCCCTATCCGACGAACAACGCCTGGCCGCGGCCGCCAGCAGCGATGGGGAGTCGGAGGGCTCTGAGGCCAGCGACAGGGATCAGGTGGGAGCGGATTATCCTCTGCAGGCAGGAGCGTCGGCGTCAGACGCGGCAGGGGCTACTGCTAGTCGTGGTGGGGCTTCATTGCGCGCCGCGGAGGGTAGCGCTGCGGGTGTGATAGTGGCAGCAGCGGGGAAAAGCGGCATGTCTCAGGCTCCAGGAGCAGGTGCTCACGGTCACGGAGGAGATGGGAGTAAACAGGAGAAATCCTCAACAAGCGCACAATTTATGAAACTGGAATACAGCAAGGAGATCATCGAGGAGGATTTGTTACGGGAAATTGAAGATCTTCGTTCTGAAAACGACTACCTCAAGGTAAAAGAGGCTGTGGGAATGATTTCTATTTCTCAAAAGTTATCATGTTGTCTCTTATTTTATTGCAATGCATCGTGTGTAATCCATGCTGGTGTTTCTGCATCGCCAATGACTGTAGTCCGTGTAGGCTGCCCTCATTAGCTCTATTGATTATAGTGTTATCTTTGCAGCCAGTGATTCACTGTATCACAGTTTGAATCACTTCATGTGATCCCCTCAGATCCTCACTGTTGGTTTGCAGTGACATTTACCTGCTATTCACCTGCTATTCCTTGATGGCTCCTGTTGATATAGTTGACTACCCTCTGGTTGTGTGAAGGAACCTAGTAGTCTACTCTGGACTTTATGTTACCATCAGGTTATTTCTGTTCTCATCATTTAAATAATAATAATATGCCATTTAGCAGACGCTTTTATCCAAAGCGACTTACAGTCATGTGCGCATAAATTTTTACGTATGGGTGGTCCCGGGGATCGAACCCACTATCCTGGCGTTACAAGCGCCGTGCTCTACCAGCTGAGCTACAGATAATTTAAATCAAGCCCCCGTGTAGCTCAGTTGGAAGAGCATGGCGTTTGCAACGCCAGGGTTGTGGGTTCGATTCCCACGGGGGGCCAGTATGAAAATGTATGCACTCACTAACTGTAAGACGCTCTAGATAAGAGCGTCTGCTAAATGACTGAAATGTGAAATGACTGAAATGTGAAATGTAAATGTCTTTCATCATACAATTTTTTTTAACGTAATAATAATCTTGTTCTTTGTCAATCTCATATTGCAAAGAAAGTGAATAGTTTTTGAATGGTCCAAAATATATTTCTGCTAAATTAAATAGATTTTGAATGGTCCAAAATATCTTTCCTCTAAATTAAACAGATTTTGAATGGTCCAAAATATCTTTCCTCTAAATTAAACAGATTTTGAATGGTCAAAAATATATTTCCTCTAAATTAAACAGATTTTGAATGGTCCAAAATATCTTTCCTCTAAATTAAACAGATATTGAATGGTCAAAAATATCTGTTCTCTAAATTAAATAGATTTTGAATGGTCAAAAATATATTTCCTCTAAATTAAATAGATTTTGAATGGTCAAAAATGTATTTCCTCTAATTTGGATGACATCCAAAGGATTCTTCTCTTGCTACATGAAATCCAATTTTAAATGTTCATACGAACCATTTTTCCAACATGGGCTTTAGGCAATGTAGGTTATATATTCAGATAACAAGTTGGGGAGGAGGAGGAGGAGGAGGAGGAGAAAAGGGGATAATGCGGCATCATTTTCCAGTTTCAGTTAAATGAATGGATGGATTCATATGCATCATGTCTGTCTGTCACTGTGGGATTGTCCTAACTTGATCACAGCTCACGCTAGCTCTCTGTTCATAAAGCGATAATCAGCTTTAGCTCCTCTCCTCTCCTCTCCTCTCCTCTCCTCTCCTCCTCCTCCTCTCTTCCCATAGGACTGATAACTGTCAGATGTCCCATGTGTTGTCAGAGGTTCAAACCGTTCTATGTGTCTCTGTCTGTTAGTCTGCCAGCTGGGGCCACAGTCACACACTCTCTCTCCTCTCCTCCCTCTGTCTGTTAGTCTGCCAGCTGGGGCCACAGTCACACTCTCTCTCTCCTCTCCTCCCTCTGTCTGTTAGTCTGCCAGCTGGGGCCACAGTCACACACTCTCTCTCCTCTCCTCCCTCTGTCTGTTAGTCTGCCAGCTGGGGCCACAGTCACACTCTCTCTCTCCTCTCCTCCCTCTGTCTGTTAGTCTGCCAGCTGGGGCCACAGTCACACTCTCTCTCCCTCTCCTCCCTCTGTCTGTTAGTCTGCCAGCTGGGGCCACAGTCACACACTCTCTCTCCTCTCCTCCCTCTGTTTGTTAGTCTGCCAGCTGGGGCCACAGTCACACTCTCTCTCCTCTCCTCCCTCTGTCTGTTAGTCTGCCAGCTGGGGCCACAGTCACACTCTCTCTCCTCTCCTCCCTCTGTCTGTTAGTCTGCCAGCTGGGGCCACAGTCACTCTCTCTCTCCTCTCCTCTCCTCCCTCTGTCTGATAGTCTGCCAGCTGGGGCCACAGTCACACACTCTCTCTCCTCTCCTCCCTCTGTCTGTTTAGTCTGCCAGCTGGGGGCCACAGTCACACTCTCTCTCCCTCTCCTCCCTCTGTCCTGTTAGTCTGGCCAGCTGGGGCCACAGTCCCACTCTCGCTTCCTCTCCTCCCTCTGGTCTGTTAGTCTGCCACTGGGGCCACAGTCACACTCTCTCTCTCTCCTCTCCTCCCTCTGTCTGTTAGTCTGCCAGCTGGGGCCACAGTCACACTCTCTCTCCTCCCTCTGTCTGTTAGTCTGCCAGCTGTGGCCACAGTCACACTCTCTCTCCTCTCCTCCCTCTGTCTGTTAGTCTGCCAGCTGGGCCACAGTCACACTCTCCTCTCCTCCTCTCCTCCCTCTGTCCTGTTAGTCTGTGCCAGCTGGGGCCACAGTCCACACTCTCTCTCTCTCTCCTCTCCCTCCCCTCTGTCTGTTAGTCCTGCCAGCTGGGGCCACAGTCACACTCTCTCTCTCCCTCTCCTCCCTCTGTCTGTTAGTCTGCCAGCTGGGGCCACAGTCACACTCCTCTCTCTCCTCTCCTCCCTCTGTCTGTTAGTCTGCCAGCTGGGGCCACAGTCACACTCTCTCTCCTCTCCTCCCTCTGTCTGTTAGTCCTGCCAGCTGGGGCCACAGTCACACTCTCTCTCCTCTCCTCCCTCTGTCTGTTAGTCTGCCAGCTGGGGCCACAGTCACACTCTCTCTCCTCTCCTCCCTCTGTCTGTTAGTCTGCCAGCTGGGGCCACAGTCACACTCTCTCTCTCCTCTCCTCCCTCTGTCTGTTAGTCTGCCAGCTGGGGCCACAGTCACACACTCTCTCCTCCTCTCCTCCCTCTGTCTGTTAGTCTGCCAGCTGGGGCCACAGTCACACACTCTCTCTCCTCTCCTCCCTCTGTCTGTTAGTCTGCCACTGGGGCCACAGTCACACTCTCTCCTCTCCTCCCTCTGTCTGTTAGTCTGCCAGCTGGGGCCACAGTCACACACTCTCTCTCCTCTCCTCCCTCTGTCTGTTAGTCTGCCAGCTGGGGCCACAGTCACACTCTCTCTCCTCTCCTCCCTCTGTCTGTTAGTCTGCCCAGCTGGGGGCCACAGTCACACTCTCTCTCCTCTCCTCCCTCTGTCGTTAGTCTGCCAGCTGGGGCCACAGTCACACACTCTCTCTCCTCTCCTCCCTCTGTCCTCTTCCCACTTCTGACTCTCTCTCTCCTCTCCTCCCTCTGTCCTCTTCCCACTTCTGTCTCTGTCTCTCTCTCTCTCTCTCTCTCTCTCTCTCTCTCTCCTCCTCCTCATCTCTCTCTCTCTCTCTCTGTCCTCTTCCCACTTCTGTCTCTGTCTCTCTCTCTCTCTCTCCTCTCCTCCCTCTGTCCTCTTCCCACTTCTGTCTCTGTCTCTGTCTCTCTCACTCTCACTCTCACTCTGTCCTCTTCCCACTTCTGTCTCTGTCTCTCGCTCTCTCTCTCACTCTCTCTCTCGCTCTCTCTCTTGCTCTTGCTCTCTCTCCGCCCCACTTCACAACACAAACACAGTTCAGGCTTCTCTCTTCCCTTCCTGCAACATAATACATTCACCAAAATCATTATGAGGAAATGGATTATTCGGGAGGACAGAAAAGGAAGATAAATGAAAGTGCAGAAGCGCATGGTGCTAGGCTATAGGTCTGTGTGTTTTTAGACTCTCAGGTCTTCTTTATCAGGATGGGTTGATAATGTTTAGGGTCACGTCATCAGTACTGTGATATAGCACATTGACACCCTTTACACTAATCACCCTTTCCACTTCAAGTCAGTGCATTGACAAGCAGATTCCAGAGCAGTCGCTATCCACCATGTGCATCAAACATCAAACAATATTAGCTCAGTAACTGAATACTTGATTGACTGTCAAAGCTAATAACAGTCCAGAAAGGATTTACTAATGTTGTAAACTACTACTTTTTCATCATCAACAACAACAACAACAACCATGAAAGCTATTATTGATCTCAGATAGCCCTATCATCAGACAGACTGAATCAATGTATCTTGTTTCAGATAGGCCTATCATCAGACAGACTGAATCAATATATCTTATCTGTCTATTGATTTAGTATCTCTCTGTATCTCTGTGTGTCTCTGTGTCTCTCCTCTCTCTGTGTGTCCCCTGTTTCCTCTGTGTCCTTTTTCTCTTGTGCCCCTGTTGTCTCTCCCCTCTCTGGTTCTCTGTGGTTCCTTCTCGTGTTCTCGTGTGTCCCCCTTTTTTTCCTTTTCTCTGTGTTCTCTGTTTCTCTCCCTCTCTGTGTGTTCTTTGTCTCTCCCCTTTTCTGTGTTCCTGTTCCTGTTCTCTTTCTCTGTGTGTCCTTTTCTTCTTTGTCTCTTTTGTCTCTGTGATTCTTGTCCTTTGTTTTCCCTGTTTTCTCTTGTATCTCTGGTTCTCTTTCCCTCTCCCTGTGTCCTCTGTTCTCTCTGTTCCTCTCGTGTTCGTGTTCTCTTTTTGTTCTCCCCCTCTTCTGTGTTCTCTGTTGCCCCTGTGTTCTCTTGTGTTCTCCTCCTCTGTGTTCTTTTGTTGTCTCTGTGTTCTCTTTTGTCCTCCCCCTTTTGGTTCCCCTGTGGCTCGTGTGTTTTCTTTGTCCCTCCTCTCTCTGTGTGGGGTCTGTGTGCCTCTGTTTTTGGGCTTGTGTCCTCCTTCCTGTGTTCTTTGGGGTTTTTTTTGGGATTTTTTCTGGTGTTTTTCCTTTTTTTCTTATTTTTGTTCTGTGTGGCCTGTTTTTCTCTGTGTTTTGTGTGTCTCTTTTTTTTTTTTCCTTCTTGTTGTTTTTTGTTTTTTGTGTGTTCTGTGGTTCTTTTTGTGTTTTGTGGGGTTTTCTGTGTTCCTCCCTCTCCCTCTGTGTGTCCCTGGTGTTCTGTTTCTCTGTGTTCTCTGTGTATCTCTGTGTTCTCTTTTTGGCTCTTTGTTCGGCTCTCCTCTCCGGGTTTGTTCTCTGTGTTCTTGTGTCTCTGGGGTTTTCCCCTTTTCTCTTGGTCTCTTCCCTTTTGTGTTCTGTGTTCTCTCCTCTCTCTGTGTTTTCTTTTTTTTTCCTCTCTCTTTTTTCTCTTTTCTCCTGTGTTTTTGCCCCGTGTCTCTTTTTTCCCTCTCTCTGTGTATTTTGTGATCCGTGGTCTCCTTTTCTCTGTGGGTCTCTGTTTCTCTCCCTCTCTGGGTTTTCTCTGTGTTCTCTGTTTGGGATCCTGGGCTCGGTGCCCCCTCCTCTCTCTGTGTATCTTTTTGATCTCTGTGTTCTCCCGGGGGTTCTCCTCTCTTTTTTGTGTCTCTGTTGTCTCTCCTCTCTCTGTTATCTCTGTGATCTCTGTCTTTTTTTCTCTCCTTTTCTGTGTGTCTCTTTTCCCCTTCTCTGTGTCCCTTTTCTTCTGGTTCTCGGGGGTTCCTTGGTTCCCCCTTGCTGCTCTGTGTATCTCTGTGTTCCTGTTGTCTCTTTTTCCTGTGTATCTCTGTGTATCTCTTTTCCTCCTCCCTTCTCTGTGTGTCTCGTGTGTCCTGTGGCCCCCTTTTTTTTGTTCCTGTGTTTTCTGGTTTTGGCTCTTTCTCTTCCCCCTCTGTGGGGTTTTTTTGTCCTCTCCCTCCTTTGTATCTTGGTGTTCTTTCTTTGTTTCTCTCCTCCCCCTTTGTTTCTTACTCGTTTTTTCCCTTGTTTCCTGGGGGTCTCTCCCCCCCTCTCTTGTTGTGTCTCTGTGGTGGGCTCTCCTCTCTCTGTGTCTCTCCTTCTCTGTGTTCTTGGTGTGTCCCCTTGTGTCTCTGTGTTCTCTGTGTTGTTCTTGGGGTTCTCTGTTGTCTCTGTGTCTCTTCTCTTGCTCTTTCCCCTTTCTCGGTTTTCGCCTCTTTTTGTTGTCCTTGTGGTCTCTTGTTCTCTGTGTTCTCTTTTGTCTTCTGTGGGGTTCTTCTTTTTCTTGGTTCTGTTGCCTTGTGTATCTCTGTTGCCCTTTTTCTTTGTGTCTCTGGGGGGGTTCTTTGTTCTCCTTTTTATCCCGGGGGGGGTGTTCTGTTGTCTCTTTTTTGGGGGGGCCTCCTCTTTCTGTTTTTCTCTTGGTTTCTTGTGTTCTCTGTGTATCTCTGTGGTTTTCTTTTTTCCTCTCTCTGTTTTTCGGGGCTTTTTTGTATCTTGTTTTTATCTCTGTGTTCCTGGTTCTCCCTCTCTTGTTCTCTTTCTCTTTTCCCCCTTCTCTCCTCTCTCTGTGTCCTGGTGTCCGTGTATCTCTGTGTTCTCTGTGTGTCCCTTCTGTGTTCTCGTTATCCTGTGTAAACTTCTGGTGTCTCTCCTCCTCTGGTTTCTCTGTGTTCCCCTTTGTCCCCTTTTACTCTGTGTGTCTCTTTCTCTGTGTATCTCTGTGTACTCTTCGTCTCTCCTCTCTGTGTTTTCTGTGGGCTCCCCTCTCTCTGTGTATCTCTGTGTGTCCTGTGTTTTCTTTCTCGTGTATCTCTTGTGTCCCCCTCTGTGTTCTCGTGGTCCCCTTTCCTTTCCCCTGGTCCCCCCTCCTATCTCTGTGTGTCTCTGTGTTCCCTGTTTCTCCTCTCTCTTTTGTTCGTGTTCTCTTGTTCCTCCTCTCCCTGTGGGCTCTTTCTCTCCCCTCTCTGTGTATCTCTTGTGTCTCTGTTTCTTTTGTTCTCTTTTCTCTGTTTTCTCTTTTTCTGTGTCCTCTCCTCCGGGCCTCTCTTTTCTCCCCCCTTCGTTGGGCTCTGTGTTCTCTGTGTTCTCTGTGTGTCTCTTTTCTCTTGATCTCTGTTTCCTGTGTGCTCTTTTCCCCCTGTGTGTCTCTTTCCTCTGTGTTCTCTGTTGTCTCTTTTTATCTCTTGTTCCCCTGTGTTCTCTTTTTTCCTTTCCCCCTTTTTCGTTGTCTCTGTTTTCTCTGTGTGTTTTTGTATTCTGTGTGTCCCCTTCTCTTGTGGGGGTCTCTGGGTTTTTCTTGTGTCTTGTGTGTCTCTGTGTATCTTTTCCCCCTTTGTGTTCTCTTTGTGTGCTCTGTGTATCCTTTTTGGGCTCCCTTTTCTCTGTGTATCTCGTGTTCCCCCTGTGTTTCTCTTGTTGCCCTTTTGGGCTCTTTTTCTCCCCTGTTTTCCGGTGTCCCCCCCTTTTTCCCCCTTCTCTGTTATCCTGTGTTCTCTGTGTTCTCTGTGTTTCTCTGTGTATCTTTGTACTCTTTTGTGTCTCCCTCCCCCTCTGTTGTCTCTGTTTCTCTGTGGATTCTGTTTCTCTGTGGTTTTCTGTGTTCCGTTTCTCTCCTCTCTGTGGTTTTCTTGTGGCTCTGTGTCTCTCCTTCTCTTTTATCTCTGTGTGTCTCTTTTTTGTTTTTCTGTGTGTCCTGGTTCTCTTTGTCCCCCCCTTTTCTCTCCCTCTCTCTGTGTGTCTCTGTGTATCTCTGTGGTCTCTTGTATCTCTGTGTGTCCTGTGTATTTTCTTGTGTCTCTGTTTTTTCTCTTTTTTCCCTTTTTGTCCGTCCCCCCTTTTTTTTGGTTGGGGGGATTAAGGAACCCCAAAAAAAAACTTGATTTGCCTTTTTGGGTCCTGGTTTCCCTCTTTTGGGTGAATGGTAAACTCTCTTTTCTCTTTTTTTTTCTTTCTCCTTCTCTCTCCCTCCCTCCTTTTTCTCGTGGTTTGGGGACTCTAAATTTGGGGGGCCGTGTTTCCTTTTGGGTTTCCCCGGTGCTTGCCCCCCAATGAACTTTCCGGTCCCCCGCCCCCCCTCCTGGAAAAAACCCGGGGGGAACTTTGGCCCTGTGCCCTCTCCAAAACCCGGCCGGGGCCTCGGTGTTTTTTTTGTTCCCGATTCCCAACTCGTGTGGTGTTTTGTTTTTGTGTTGTGTATGGACTTTGCCCTCTTTCCCTTTTTGTTTTTTTCCCCTTTCTGGTGTGTGGGGGTTCCCCTTTTTTATCCTTTTTTTTTGTTCTCCGTTTTTTTTCCGTGTCCTTGTGTGTTTTTTGTGTTTCCCCTGTGTACTCGGTGCCGTGTATTCGTTTGCCCCCTGGGGGTCGGGCCCCTTTTCTCTCGGGTCCGGTGGGTTCTCTCCTTCCTGGCCCCCTCCTGTTTTTTTTTTTTTTTTTTTCCTTTTTTTTTCCCTTTTTCTTCTCCCTTTTTCTTTTTTCTCTTTCTTTTTTTTTTTCGTTCCTTGCTTTTTTTTTTTTTGTTTTTTTGGGGGGTTTTTTTCTTTGATTTTTCCCGCTCTACCCGGGGCTCCCCCCCCTTTCTCAGATGAAGTGGAGGAGCTGCGTGCAGAGATGGAGGAGGCGCGGGACAGCTACCTGGAAGTGGAGGTGCACCAGGTGCAGGAGTTACGCAGGGAGCTGGACCGCTCCAATAAGAACTGCCGGATCCTCCAGTACCGCCTCCGTAAGGCGGAGCAGAAGAGCCTCAGAGTGGCCCAGACTGGACATGTAGACGGAGACCTGCTACGCAACCTGGAACAGGACCTCAAGGTACGTGTTGTTGTTACCGAGTGGCCCAGACTGGGCGTGTGTGTGTGTGTGTGTGTGTGTGTGTGTATGCGCACGTGTCCTCGTCCGTCCTCTGTTTTTCAGCTGTACTGGTGTTCAATATACTTGTTTCATGCACTGTGTTCATGTACTTTGTTCATGCACAGTGTTTATGTACTGTGTCCGTGTGCTGTGTTCATGTGTGTGTTTCATAACCTCAATGTGTCACCGTGCAGGTGGCCAAAGACGTGTCAGTGCGTTTGCACAACGAGCTGGAGAGTGTAGAAGACAAGAGGACCAGGGCGGAAGACGAGAATGAGCTGCTGAGAACAGAGGATCATCGAGGGAGATCTCTAAACAAGCTCTACACAATGAACTGGACAAACTAGAGTAGGATGGAAGGGGGGGTTGGTTATTGACTGTGCTTTGTCGATTTCTTCTGCTAGTTCTATTTCTTGTGCCGTGTTTCTCTTTCTTTGTTCTGTTCGTCTGCGATCTTGATTGTCCGTGGCTGATGGTCTTGAGCTTTTGTCACCGCTCTACACCAGGGATCATCAACTAGATTCAGCCGCGTGCTGATTTTTTCTTGAATGGATGGTCAGGGGGCTGGAACATAATTACAAATAATTTGTCGACTGGAAATTGACCGCAAGAAGCTTAAACAGATATAACATTTGACTAAAACATAATCATTTAAAATCTTGCTTACATTTGTATACGATCACATACAGTGCATTCGGAAAGTATTCCGACCCCTTGACTTTTTCCACATTTTGTTACGTTACAGCCTTATTCTAAACTGGATTTAAAAAAAATATCCTAATCAATCTACACACAATACCCCATAATGACAAAGCAAAAACAGGTGTTTAGAAATTTTTGCAAGTTTATAAAAAATACAACACGGAAATATCACATTTACATAAGTATTCAGACCCTTTACTCAGTACTTTGTTGAAGCACCTTTGGCAGCACTTACACCATCAAGTCTTCTTGGGTATGACGCTACAAGCTTGGCACACCTGAATTTGGGGAGTTTCTCCCATCCTTCTCTGCAGATCCTCTCAAGCTCTGTCAGGTTGGATCGGGAGCGTCGCTGCACAGCTATTTTCGGGTCTCTCCAGAGATGTTCGATCGGGTTCAAGTCCGGGCTCTGGCTGGGCCACTCAAGGACATTCAGAGGCTTGTCCCGAAGCCACTCCTACGTCGTTTTGGCTGTGTGCTTAGGGTCGTTGTCCTGTTGGAAGGTGAACCTTCGCCCCAGTCTGAGGTCCTGAGCGCTCTGGAGCAGGTTTTCATCAAGGATCTCTCTGTACTTTGCTCCATTAATTTTTCCCTCGATCCTGACTAGTCTCCCAGTCCCTGCCGCTGAAAAACATCCCCACAGCATGATGCTGCCACCACCATGCTTCACCGTAGGGATGGTGCCAGGTTTCCTCCAGATGTGACGCTTGGCATTCAGGCCAGAGAGTTCAATCTTGGTTTCATCAGACCAGAGAATCTTGTTTCTCATGGTGTGAGAGTCCCTTAGATGCTTTTTGGCAAACTCCAAGTGGGCTGTCATGTGACTTTTACCGAGGAGTGGCTTCCGTCTGGCCACTCTACCATAAAGGCCTGATTGGTGGAGTGCTGCAGAGATAGTTGTCTTTCTGGAAGGTTCTCCCATCTCCACAGAAGAACTCTGGAGCTCTGTCAGAGTGACCATCGGGCTCTTGGTCACCTCCCTAACCAAGGCTCTTCTCCCCAAATTGCTCAGTTTGGCCAGGCGGCCAGCTCTAGGAAGAGTCTTGGTGGTTCCAAACTTCTTCCATTTAAGAATGACGGAGGCCACTGTGTTCTTGGGGACCTTCAATGCTGCAGACTTTTTGGGGTACCTTTCCCCAGATCTGTGCCTCGACACAATCCTGTCTCAGAGCTCTACGGACAAGTCCTTCGACCTCATGGCTTGGTTTCTGCTCTGACATGCACTGTCAACTGTGGGACCTTATATAGACAGGTGTGTGCCTTTCCAAATCATGTCCAATCAATTGAATTTACCACAGGTGGATTCCAATCAAGTTGTAGAAACATCAAGGATGATCAATGGAAACAGGATGCAGCTGAGCTCAATTTCGAGTCTCATAGAAAAGGGTCTGAATACTTACAGTACCAGTCAAAGTTTGGACACACCTACTCATTCAAAGGTTTTTCTTTATTTTTTACTATTTTCTACATTGTAGAATAATAGTGAAGACATCAAAACTATGAAATAACACATATAGAATAATTTAGTAACCAAAAAAGCGTTAAACAAATCAAATACTGATTCTTCAAAGTAGCCATCCCTTTGCCTTGACAGCTTTGCACACGCTTGGCATTCTCTTAACCAGCTTTATGAGGAATGCTTTTTTCGAACAGTCTTGAAGGAGTTCCCACATATGCAGAGCACTTGTTGGCTGCTCTTCCTTCACTCTGCAGTCCAACTCATCCCAAACCATCTTAATTGGGTTGAGGTCGGGTGATTGTGGAGGCCAGGTCATCTGATGCAGCACTCTATCGCTCTCCTTGGTCAAATAGCCCTTACACAGCCTGGAGGTGTGTTGGGTCATTGTCCTGTTGAAAAACAAATTATAGTCCCACTAAGCCCAAACCAAATGGGATGGCGTATTGCTGCAGAATGCTGTGGTAGCCATGCTGGTTAAGTGTGCCTTGAATTCTAAATAAATCACTGACAGTTTCACAAGCAAAGCACCCCCACACCATCACACCTCCTCCTCCATGCTTCACAGTGGGAACCACACATGGGGAGATCATCCGTTCAACTACTCTGCGTCTCACAAAGACACGGCGGTTGGAACCAAAAATCTCAAATTTGGACTCATCAGACCAAAGGACAGATTCTACCGGTCTAATGTCCATTGCTCGTGTTTCTTGGCCCAAGCAAGTCTCTTCTTCTTAAAGGTGGCCTTTAGTAGTGGTTTCTTTGCAGCAATTCGACCATGAAGGCCTGATTCACGCAGTCTCCTCTGAACAGTTGATGTTGAGATGTGTCTGTTACTTGAACTCTGTGAAGCATTTATTTGGGCTGCAAGCTGAGGTGCAGTTAACTCTAATGAACTTATCCTCTGCAGCAGTCCTCATGAGAGCCAGTTTCATCATAGCGCTTAATGGTTTTTGCGACTGCACTTGAAGAAACTTTAAAAGTTCTTGAAATGTTCCAAATTGACTGACCTTCATGTCTTAAAGTAATGATGAACTGTCGTTTCTCTTTGCTTATTCGAGCTGTTCTTGCCATAATATGGACTTGGTCTTTTACCAAATAGGGCTATCTTCTGTATACCCCCCTACCTTGTCACAACACAACTGATTGGCTCAAACGCATTAAGAAGGAAAGAAATTCCACAAATTAACTTTTTTAAGAAGGCACACCTGTTAATTGAAATGCATTCCAGATGACTACCTCATGAAGCTGGTTGAGAGAACGCCAAGAGTGTTCAAAGCTGTCATCAAGGCAAAGGGTGGCTACTTTGAAGAATCTCAAATACAAAATATATTTTGATTTGTTTAACACTTTTTTGGTTACTACATGATTCCATATGTGTTATTTCATAGTTTTGATGTCTTCACTATTATTCTGCAATGTAGAAAATAGTAAAAATAAAGAAAAACCCTGGAATGAGTAGGTGTTCTAAAACTTTTGACTGGTACTGTATGTAAATAAGGTATTTCTGTTTTTTGTTTGTAATAAATTTGCAAAAATTTCAAAACCTGTTTTCGCTTTGTCATTATGGGGTATTGTGTGTAGATTGAGGAGGAAAAATAATCATTTAATCCAATTTAGAAAAAGGCTGTAACCTAACTGTATGTCTCTCTATTGTGCATGGGAATACTTGAACATATTCCTCAAATTAAAATCACTTGGAGCTGATTTCCTGGTGTTTTTACAGTCTCATATCCAACAATAATACAATAAAATAAATAATAATATAAATAATTTTAAATAAAATTGCTCAGAAAACTTGGGGGGGCCAAATAAAACCACACCCGGGCAAAATTCAGCCCCCAGTTGGAGAACCCTGCTCTACATCAAAAGAAACTGAGCATGAAATTCTGAAGTGAGAGAACCTGTCCCATGAAGAAAAGAAAAAAATTTTGGGGAAAAAGGGGGGGTTATGGATTTTCTGATGGATTTGGGGTTTTGTTTTCCCCGTTAAAGTAGGGGAAGGGAAGGGGGGGACATATTAAATAAAAGGGGGGCCCCCCTTTTTTTTGTT
>LR778273.1:51417854-51422755 GCA_902810595.1 Coregonus sp. 'balchen' | reverse complement strand
CTTTTTGGCCCCATTTCCCTTGGGGGCTTTTTAGTGAGGGGAAAGGGGGATTTTGAGTGGGGCCCTTTTTTTCCCAACTTCGGGTATTTTTTTTTTAAAAAAAAACATGAAGTTTTTGAACCCCAAATTTTTTGCATTAAACTTACCACCTCGAAAAACCCACTTTCCCACCAACATACCACGGGGGTCTTTTCACAGTCCCCAAATCCAGAACAAATTCAAGAAAGCGTACAGTATTATATAGAGCCATTATTGCATGGAACTCCGTTCCATCTCATATTGTTAAAATAAACAGCAAACCTGGTTTCAAAAAACGGATAAAGCAACTCCTCACGGCACAACGCCTCTCCCCTATTTGACCTAGATAGTTTGTGTGTATGTATTGATATGTAGGCTACGAGGTGTAGTTCTGTCCTTGAGCTGTTCTTGTCTATTAATGTTCTGTATTATGTAATGTTTCATGTTTCGTGTGGACCCCAGGATGAGTAGCTGCTGCTTTCACAACAGCTAATGGGGATCCTAATAAAATACCAAATATAAGGTCCCTGGTCTGATGAAACCAAGATTGAACTCCTTGGCCTGAATGCCAAGGAGAAACCTGGCACCATCCCTACTGTGAAGCATGGTGGTGGCAGTATCATGCTTTGTGGATGTTTTTCAGCGGCAGGGACTGTGAGACTAGTCAGGATCGTGGGAAAGATGAACGGAGCAAAGTACAGAGAGATCCTTGATGAAACCTGCTCCAGAGCGCTCAGGACCTGAGACTGGGGCGAAGGTTCACCTTCCAACAGGACAACGACCCTAAGCACACAGCCAAGACAATGCATAACATTTACACATTTACGTCATTTAGCAGACGCTCTTATCCAGAGCAACTTCCAAATTGGTGCATTCACCTTATAGCCAGTGGGATAACCACTTTACAATGTTTCTTTTTGTTTTTTTTTGTGGGGTGGGGTAAGGGGGGGGTAGAAGGATTACTTTATCCTATCCCAGGTATTCCTTAAAGAGGTGGGGTTTCAAGTGTCTCCGGAAGGTGGTGAGTGACTCCGCTGTCCTGGCGTCGTGAGGGAGCTTGTTCCACCATTGGGGTGCCAGAGCAGCGAACAGTTTTGACTGGGCTGAGCGGGAACTATGCTTTCGCAGAGGTAGGGGGGCCAGCAGGCCAGAGGTGGATGAACGCAATGCCCTCGTTTGGGTGTAGGGACTGATCAGAGCCTGAAGGTACGGAGGTGCCGTTCCCCTCACAGCTCCGTAGGCAAGCACCATGGTCTTGTAGCAGATGCGAGCTTCAACTGGAAGCCAGTGGAGTGTGCGGAGGAGAGGGGTGACGTGAGAGAACTTGGGAAGGTTGAACACCAGACGGGCTGCTGCATTCTGGATGAGTTGTAGGGGTTTAATGGCACAGGCAGGGAGCCCAGCCAACAGCGAGTTGCAGTAATCCAGACGGGAGATGACAAGTGCCTGGATTAGGACCTGTGCCGCTTCCTGTGTAAGGCAGGGTCGTACTCTCCGAATGTTGTAGAGCATGAACCTACAGGATCGGGTCACCGCCTTGACGTTAGCGGAGAACGACAGGGTGTTGTCCAGGGTCACGCCAAGGCTCTTCGCACTCTGGGAGGAGGACACAACGGAGTTGTCAACCGTGATGGCGAGATCATGGAACGGGCAGTCCTTCCCCGGGAGGAAGAGCAGCTCTGTCTTGCCAAGGTTCAGCTTGAGGTGGTGATCCATCATCCATACTGATATGTCTGCCAGACATGCAGAGATGCGATTCGCCACCTGGTTATCAGAAGGGGGAAAGGAGGAGATTAGTTGTGTGTCGTCTGCATAGCAATGATAGGAGAGGCCATGTGAGGATATGACAGAGCCAAGTGACTTGGTGTATAGCGAGAATAGGAGAGGGCCTAGAACTGAGCCCTGGGGGACACCAGTGGTGAGAGCACGTGGTGCGGAGCCAGCTTCTCACCACGCCACTTGGTAGGAGCGACCGGTCAGGTAGGACGCAATCCAAGAGTGAGCCGCGTCGGAGATGCCCAGCTCGGAGAGGGTGGAGAGGAGGATCTGATGGTTCACAGTATCAAAGGCAGCAGACAGGTCTAGAAGGACAAGAGCAGAGGAGAGAGAGTTAGCTTTAGCAGTGCGGAGAGCCTCCGTGACACAGAGAAGAGCAGTCTCAGTTGAATGACCAGTCTTGAAACCTGACTGGTTTGGATCAAGAAGGTCATTCTGAGAGAGATAGCAAGAGAGTTGGCTAAAGACGGCACGCTCAAGAGTTTTGGAGAGAAAAGAAAGAAGGGATACTGGTCTGTAGTAGTTGACATCAGAGGGATCAAGTGTTTGTTTTTGAGAAGGGGTACAATTCTCGCTCTCTTGAAGACGGAAGGGACATAGCCAGCGGTCAAGGATGAGTTGATGAGCGAGGTGAGGTAAGGGAGAAGGTCACCGGAGATGGTCTGGAGAAGAGAGGAGGGGATAGGGTCAAGCGGGCAGGTTGTTGGGCGGCCGGCCGTCACAAGTCGCAAGATTTTAACTGGAGAGAGAGGGGAGAAAGAAGTCAAAGCATAGGGTAGGGCAGTGTGAGCAGGACCAGCAGTGTCATTTGACATAACAAACGAGGATCGGATGTCGTCAACCTTCTTTTCAAAATGGTTGACGAAGTCATCCACAGAGAGGGAGGAGGGAGGAGTGGGGGGCGGGGGGGAGGAGGATTCAGCAGGGAGGAGAAGGTGGCAAAGAGCTTCCTAGGGTTAGAGGCAGATGCTTGGAATTTAGAGTGGTAGAAAGTGGCTTTAGCAGCAGAAACAGATGAAGAAAATGTAGAGAGGAGGGAGTGAAAAGATGCCAGGTCCGCAGGGAGTCTAGTTTTCCTCCATTTCCGCTCGGCTGCCCGGAGCCCTGTCCTGTGAGCTCGCAATGAGTCATCAAGCCACGGAGCTGGAGGGGAGGACCGAGCCGGCTGGGAGGATAGGGGACATAGAGAGTCAAAGGATGCAGAAAGGGAGGAGAGGAGGGTTGAGGAGGCAGAATCAGGAGATTGGAGGGAGAAAGATTGAGCAGAGGGAAGTGATGATAGGATGGAAGAGGAGAGAGTAGCGGGAGAGAGAGAGAGCGAAGGTTGCGACGGCGCATTACCATCTGAGTAGGGGCAGAGTGAGTAGTGTTGGAGGAGAGCGAGAGAGAAAAGGATACAAAGTAGTGGTCGGAGACATGGAGGGGAGTTGCAGTGAGATTAGTAGAAGAACAGCATCTAGTAAAGATGAAGTTAAGCGTATTGCCTGCCTTGTGAGTAGGGGGGGACGGTGAGAGGGTGAGGTCAAAAGAGGAGAGGAGTGGAAAGAAGGAGGCAGAGAGAAATGAGTCAAAGGTAGACATAGGAAGGTTGAAGTCCCCCAGAACTGTGAGGAGTGAGCCATCCTCAGGAAAGGAACTTGTCAAGCTCATTGATGAACTCTCCAAGGGAACCTGGAGGGCGATAAATGACAAGGATGTTAAGCTTAAATGGGCTAGTGACTGTGACAGCATGGAATTAAAATGAGGAGATAGACAGATGGGTCAGGGGAAAAATAGAGAATGTCCACTTGGGAGAGATGAGGATTCCTGTGCCACCACCCCGCTGACCAGATGCTCTCGGGGTATGCGAGAACACATGGTCAGACGAGGAGAGAGCAGTAGGAGTAGCAGTGTTTTCAGTGGTAATCCATGTTTCCGTCAGCGCCAAGAAGTCGAGGGACTGGAGGGTAGCATAGGCTGAGATAAACTCTGCCTTGTTGGCAGCAGAACGGCAGTTCCAGAGGCTGCCTGAGACCTGGAACTCCACGTGGGTGGTGCGTGCAGGGACCACCAGGTTAGAGAGGCAGCAGCCACGCGGTGTGAGGCGTTTGTATAGCCTGTGCGGAGAGGAGAGAACAGGGATAGACAGAGGCATAGTTGACATGCATGAGTGGCTTTGGGACAACTCTCTGAATGTCCTTGAGTGGCCCAGCAACAGCCCAGACTTTGAACCCAATCAAACATCTCTGGAGAGACCTGAAAATAGCTGTGCAGCGACGCTCCTTATCCAACCTGACAGAGCTTGAGAGGATCTGCAGAGAAGAATGGGAGAAACTCCTCAAATACAGGTGTGCCAAGCTTGTAGCGTCATACCCAAGAAGACTCAAGGCTGTAATCGCTGCCAAAGGTGCTTCAACAAAGTACTGAGTAAAGGGTCTGAATACTTATGTAAATGTAATATTTCAGTTTTTTGTTTTTATTATTGTGTGTAGATTGATGAGGGAAAAAAACAATTGAATCAATTTTAGAATAAGGCTGTAATGTAACAAAATATGGAAAAAGTGAAGGGGTCTGAATACTTTCCGAATGCACTGTGTGTGTGTGTGTGTGTGAGTGTGGGAAATGGCGGTAAGTTTGTGTGTGTGTGTGTGTGTGTGTGTGTGTGTGAGGTGTGAGTGTGGGAAATGGCGGTAAGTTTGTGTGTGTGTGTGTGTGTGTGTCATTCAGGTGGTGTTTGGTTCTTGTCACACAATCATATTATCCACCTTTTGGTTCTTTGATCTGTGAATATTTTTGATCTAGTTTGTATATTTTTTTATTTTTGTTGTTATGTCACGATGACTATTTAACTCGTCTAAAAACCAGGCAGTTTGTTCAGACTTGTTTGAGTGGTATACCTAGTCAAACAACTTCAATGGCTTCCTTCCTTCCTCTAGCAATATGTCTGCAAGAGGATCCAGTTCAATGTTGGAAGATTTTGGGGAAGCCGGTGAAGAGTATTCTTCAACAACATGGATGATCGTCGAAACAGTATGATGAAGAGAGTTAAGCTGGGTGATGAAGACGTGGCCCCGACTCGACATCCCAGATCAATTGTTTAAAAAGGGACATTGAACAATCATCGATAG
>LR778273.1:51322854-51415354 GCA_902810595.1 Coregonus sp. 'balchen' | reverse complement strand
CTACGCGGGCCAGCCACTGGCGTTCCAGCTGGTCTACGCCCTGTACAACATGCTGGTGGCCCACTCTGAGATGGTCTGTTACCTGGTCATCATCCTCAACAACATGCTGTCAGCCTCCTGCATCACCCTGGTCCTCCCCATCCTCATCTTCCTCTGGGCCATGCTGTCGGTGCCTAGACCCAGTAAGAGGTTCTGGATGACCGCCATCGTATACACCGAGGTAACGGACGGTACATTAAAGATGTATACTGCTATTGGTATTTGTAGTATACAATCCTTTAGTCTAATGTGTTTGACTTCTGGTTGACTGCAGGATGGTATTGGATATTTATATACCGCAATATGCTACTTAGAGTTACTGCACATTAAACACATACAGGTGTAGAATCTTCATTTGATTTTTTTCAAAATATGTATGAACCCCTACAAAAAAAATTCCATTCATTATTAATCCACATGATAGTTCCGGGTTGCTGCAGCATTATTTTCCTGCTGTGGGAAACGGATCAAATGAAGATACTATATTTGTATAGTCCATGACAGACATAGATAGAGTCCACGACCGAGTTAAGAGGTTCTGGATGACCGGCATCGTACACTGGGATGTTATGCTATACATGCCTATTCATTCTAATGACAGTTTACTTCACATTGCGGTGTTAACTAACATTACATGAGTTTAATATGTGTCGTATATATACACGGTTGTAATCATTAGAGTGATACTTTCTATGATTCTATACAGTAAGTGTCTCTATGTTTACGCAAAGATCATGAAGCCCCTGAAGTTAAGGGAAATAGTTGTGGTTAACATAATGTCTAGAGTTTCTAGCTGGTAATGTTTTGGCCCGGAGGCTGTGTCCGTGTGTCCAGGAACCCCGTAATGACATCTCAACCCTACGTGTTGGAATTGTTGTTTCATGTTACATTCTGACACTGATTAAAACGTCTGACTGTGTCACGGGTGCTGAAGGTGGGTGTGGTGCAGGAATCAAGCGCAGGACGCAGAAACTAAGTCCAAAAGACTTTAGTGAAATATTAACGTAGTACACGAGCACAACAAGCCCGGAGGCGAAATAAAGGCGCACACAGGCGTCAAACAAAAGGCGCACTAACATGTGCGAAAACCTCTCCAAACAACGGAGGGAAACACGTAGCAACGAACACCAAACAGAAGCGTAATCACACACAACACCTGACACACACAACGAGAACTAAATAGGACACTAATGAAGACTAACTAGAAACAGGTGTACAACATCAAGACAAAACCAAACGAACATGAAACATACAACGGCGGCAGCTAGTACTCCGGGGACGACGACCGCCGAAACCTGCCCGAGCAAGGAGGAGGAGCAGCCTCGGCCGAAACCGTGACAGTACCCCCCCCTTGACGCGCGGCTCCAGCCGTGCGCCGACCCCGGCCTCGGGGACGACCAGGAGGACGCGGAGCAGGGCATGCGGGATGGCCCCGGTGGAACTCCGACAGGAGAGACGGGTCTAGGATGTCCCTCCGCGGCACCCAGCACCGCTCCTCCGGGCCGTACCCCTCCCACTCCACGAGATACTGGAGACCCCCCATCCGGCGTCTTGAGTCCAAGATGGACCGAACGGTGTACGCCGGAGCCCCCTCGATGTCCAGTGGGGGCGGAGGAGTCTCTCCTATCTCACCTTCCTGGAGTGGACCAGCTACCACCGGCCTGAGAAGAGACACATGGAACGAGGGGTTAATATTCTTATATTCAATAGGCAGATGTAACCTATAACACACCTCGTTCAGTCTTCTCAGGACTTTAAAAGGCCCCACAAACCACCGACCCAGCTTCCGGCAGGGCAGGCGGAGGGGCAGGTTTCTGGTTGAGAGCCAGACTCGATCTCCGGGTGCGTACACCGGCCCCTCACTGCGGTGGAGATCGGCGCTCGCCTTGTGTCGACGGATGGCCCGCTGCAGGTGGACGTGTGCAGCGTTCCACGTCTCCTCCGAGCGCCTCATCCAATCATCCACCGCAGGGGCCTCGATCTGGCTCTGCTGCCAAGGTGCCAGAACCGGCTGGTAACCTAACACACATTGGAAGGGGGTTAGGTTGGTAGAGGAGTGGCGGAGAGAGTTCTGGGCCATCTCGGCCCAGGGAATATACCGAGCCCACTCCTCCGGCCGGTCCTGGCAATACGACCTCAGAAACCTACCCACATCCTGGTTGACTCGTTCTACCTGCCCATTGCTCTCCGGGTGGTACCCCGAGGTAAGGCTCACCGAGACCCCCAAACGCTCCATGAACGCTCTCCAGACTCGGGAGGTAAACTGGGGGCCTCGATCAGACACTATATCCTCGGGTACCCCGTAATGCCGGAAGACGTGGGTAAATAGTGCCTCTGCGGTCTGTAGGGCAGTAGGAAGACCCGACATAGGGAGAAGACGACAGGCCTTAGAGAACCGGTCCACAACGACCAGGATGGTGGTATTCCCCTGAGAGAGGGGAAGGTCTGTCACAAAATCCACTGAGATGTGGGACCATGGTCGTTGTGGAACGGGCAGGGGTTGTAACTTACCCCTGGGCAGGTGTCTGGGCGCCTTACACTGGGCGCACACCGAGCAGGAGGAGACATAAACCCTCACATCCCTGGCTAACGTGAGCCACCAGTATTTAGTGCTAAGACAATGCACTGTCCGGCCAATACCCAGATGTCCAGAGGAGGGTGACGTGTGAGCCCAGTAAATGAGTCGATCCCGAACCTCGAGCGGAACGTACTTCTGACCCACAGGACACTGTGGAGGGCTAGGGTCGGCACGCAACGCCCGCTCGATTTCAGCATCGACCTCCCACACAACCGGTGCCACAAGACAAGACGCCGGTAGTATGGGAGTAGGCTCAACGGACCTCTCCTCCGTGTCATACCGCCGGGACAGCGCATCTGCCTTACCGTTCTGGGACCCAGGGATGTACGTGATTTTAAATACGAACCTGGCGAGAAACATACTCCATCGAGCCTGGCGAGGGTTCAGTCTCCTCGCTGCCCGGATGTACTCCAGGTTCCGATGGTCAGTCAAAATGAGGAAAGGGTGTTGAGCCCCCTCAAGCCAATGCCTCCACACCTTAAGGGCCTGAACTACAGCTAACAGCTCCCTGTCCCCAACGTCATAGTTACGCTCCGCCGGGCTGAGCCTTTTGGAGTAAAAAGCACAGGGGCGGAGTTTAGGTGGCGAGCCGGACCGTTGAGAGAGCACGGCCCCTATACCAGCCTCAGACGCGTCCACCTCAAACTGAAAGGGAATTGTGGGATCCGGATGCGCCAGCACCGGAGCCGACGTAAACAGGTCCTTCAGTCTCCCAAAGGCCCTGTCCGCATCAGCTGACCACTGCAGGCGCACCGGACCCCCTTTCAGAAGGGACGTGATGGGAGCTGCCACCTTTCTAAAACCCTGGATAAACCTCCGGTAGTAATTCGCAAAGCCCAAGAACTGCTGCACCTCTTTGACAGTGGTTGGGGTTTGCCAATTACGCACGGCTGACACACGGTCCACCTCCATTCTCACCCCTGACGCGGACAACCGATAACCCAAAAAGGAGACCGACTCCTGGAAAAACAGACATTTCTCTGCCTTGACATACAGGTCGTGCTCCAACAGCCTCCTCAATACACGACGCACCAGGGCTATATGCTCGGCTCGGGTAGACGAGTACACTAGAATGTCATCAATGTACACGACCACCCCTTGCCCCTGCATATCCCGGAAAATCTCATCCACGAAGGATTGGAAGACTGATGGAGCATTCATCAACCCGTATGGCATGACGAGATACTCGAAATGACCCGACGTGGTACTAAACGCTGTTTTCCATTCGTCGCCCTCCCTAATGCGCACCAAGTTATACGCGCTCCTGAGATCCAGTTTTGTGAAAAACCGCGCTCCATGCAATGACTCCGTCATGGTCGCAATCAGAGGGAGTGGATAACTGTATTTCACAGTAATCTGATTGAGACCACGGTAATCAATGCACGGGCGCAACCCTCCATCTTTTTTCTTCACAAAAAAGAAGCTCGAGGATGCGGGAGAAGTGGAGGGCCGTATGTATCCCTGTCTCAAAGATTCGGCTATGTAAGTCTCCATAGCTTTTCTCTCCTCTTGAGACAAAGGATACACGTGGCTCCGTGGGAGCGCTGCTCCTGCCTGGAGATCAATCGCACAATCCCCCTGTCTATGAGGAGGCAACTGCGTCGCCCTAGCTTTACTAAACACGATAGCCAAATCCCCATATTCAGGCGGAATGTACAATGCGGGCACTTGGTTTGGACTTTCCACCGAAGTCGCCCCCACGGAAACACCCAGACATCGCCCCTCACACTGAGCAGACCACCCATTGAGAGCTCTCTGTTGCCACGAAATGGCAGGGTTATAACCAGGGAATTCCCAGCACCACCGGGTACGCAGGAGAGAGCTCTCAATGGGTGGTCTGCCGCTAGAGTCCGGAACTCCAGTGCGAACGCCTGTGCGCTCCTCCTCCCCTGTCTCAGGTAGAATAGACGCTCCCCCGCCGCTTTGCCCTCAGGTGGATGGTCGAACACGGCCTTGAAGCGACGGGAGAACTCTGCGTAGGAGATGGTGGTGGCGTCTATCCTCCTCCACTCGGCTTTGGCCCATTCCAACGCCTTGCCCGTGAGACAGGAGATGAGGGCGGAAACGCTCTCGTGTCCCGAGGGCACCGGGTGTACAGTGGCCAGGTAGAGCTCCACCTGCAGGAGGAACCCCTGACACCCGGCAGCTGTTCCGTCATACGCCCTCGGGAGCGAGAGCCGAATCCCACTGGGTTCCGGACCTGGGACTGGTGGACCGGCCGATGGGGGTGGCAAGGTAGGTGGAGGTGTGGGTACCCCTCTGGACTCCCATCGGTGCAGGGTGTTGATGACATCCTGTAGAGCGGTCCCCAGTTGTCTGATCTGGTCATCCTGGCCGCGGACATGCTCCTCCAGCGACTCAGGTGTGGCTGTTGCTCCTGCTGATTCCATTATATATGGTGTGTGATTCTGTCACGGGTGCTGAAGGTGGGTGTGGTGCAGGAATCAAGCGCAGGACGCAGAAACTAAGTCCAAAAGACTTTAGTGAAATATTCACGTAGTACACGAGCACAACAAGCCCGGATGCGAAATAAAGGCGCACACAGGCGTCAAACAAAAGGCGCACTAACATGTGCGAAAACCTCTCCAAACAACGGAGGGAAACACGTAGCAACGAACACCAAACAGAAGCGTAATCACACACAACACCTGACACACACAACGAGAACTAAATAGGACACTAATGAAGACTAACTAGAAACAGGTGTACAACATCAAGACAAAACCAAACGAACATGAAACATACAACGGTGGCAGCTAGTACTCCGGGGACGACGACCGCCGAAACCTGCCCGAGCAAGGAGGAGGAGCAGCCTCGTCCGAAACCGTGACAGACTGGATGCCGATCAGAATGAAACACACATCCTCACCTGGATGGATTGATTGATTGTCATATTACCATTAATAATCACCCCTATAATAACATTACTGCCTGTTTATGTCTTCCCTCCCAGGTCACCATCGTCATCAAGTACTTCTTCCAGTTTGGCTTCTTTCCCTTCAACCAGAACCTAGTGGTGGATGGGAATAGACCCTATCACCCTCCCAACATCATCGGAGTGGAGAAGAAAGATGGATACGTCGTCTATGACCTCATACAGCTTCTGGCGCTCTTCTTCCACGGCCCACCCTAAGGTACGAGATCAGACTTTTTTTCCCTTTTTAATTTTTGTGAAAAAAGGAAAGGGACGGGAGGGCCCTGCCCCAGTAGAACCCCTATTAAAATTTTATGAATGGGGGGGACTTGATTTCCTTTTTTTTTTTGTGAGGGCGGGGGGAGGAGAGGCTGTTTACGGAAATTTGGGGTTTTTTTGTTTGAGTTTTGATAAGATGTATAGTGTATTGAAAGTGTTGTAGAGGTTTAATGAACACAGGGGGGGGGAGCAGATTTTAAGAGGAGGTTTTCAAACCAAAACGGGTTTTTTTTTGGGGGAAACCCATTGGCCCCGCCCTCCCCCTTTACCCCCCCACCCCCCTACCCCCCCTCTCCTCACCTTCCCCCCCCTCCCTCTACCCCCACCCCCCCTACCCCCACCCCCTCCCCTTCCCTTCCCCCCCATTCCCACCCCCCACCCCCCCCCCCTTACCTCCTCTACCTTCCTCTACCTCTCCTCTACCTCTCCTCTACCTTCCTCTACCTCTCCTCTACCTTCCTCTACCTCTCCTCTACCTTCCTCTACCTCTCCTCTACCTTCCCGCCACTTGGTTTGGTACCGAGCTTTATCCCCGTGTCTCTTCTCTGTATTGTCCCGCCATAGTGTCATGGTCTCTGGGACGAAGACAACCTTAAGGACACCAAGAAGGAGATTCTCCGGCGGGACACTGAGTCAGAGGAGGACGAGAGGAGGGAGAGGGAGGCCACTCCCGTCCCCTCCACCCCCCGCGAGAGGAAGGGCTCCACCCAGACCCTCAGGTCCATAAATCTGGGCATGGGCACCTCCATGGACTCTGTGCATTACCTCCAGCAACAGCAGCAGACCTACCAGAGAAGGAAGAGCTCCAGCGGAGGGTCTCATATCTCCCACCGCTCAAGCCACACTCTACGCTCCAAGAGAGGCAAGGACACTTACTTGATTTGACTTTACTTAGCCTTTACTTTACTGTACTTTACGATTTACTTTATTTTACTAAAGCGCCATACTTTTACTTTACTTAGTAGGGATGTCAAATGAAGCGTGCATCGATAAGAAAAACTATTCAAACGTCACGAATCGCCGGGACACTAACGTTTTTTTACTGCTTTATTATGAAAATACCTCTACCTGTTGTGACTGAATGGATGGAGTCCTGTCCTTCAGCCCGTCAAACTTGTCTGCATGTAACTGCGTATTACATCAATCTACAAGTCAGATAACAACTGTGTGCACAGTAGGGCTGACCCCATTTAGTCCACCGGTCCATTGTTTGGTCGATCGAGATTCCCTTAGTCCAGCAGTCGAATTTATTTAAAACATTTCATGGCGCACAAGACAACTGTCTGATTGGCTCCCGTCTCAGTGGACTAATCCATTGCGGAGGCCACGGGGACGACACAGTCCATCACTCTTAAGACATGTGACACTGAATATGGTTATATTATGTAAAAAAAATAATGGTGCATCGCTAATAAATCTAATATTATTTTATAACATATGCGCTTTTGTCCCGCGTTGGACTCTCTGCGGTTTCTGAAACATAATCTTCAGTGCGCCGTAGAATTGGCGCCTTTCTCTATGTAGCTATGTGCATAATAGCAAAGTTAACCAGCATATTGGGATTGAGAACAATGCGGCGGAGGTAGCAGCAGAATGAGGAAACAGCCCTCGCCTAATTGTCTAAGAAAGTTGAGGAGACTTAATTAGGTCTATAATCAATAGCCTAACTGTTAAATGTGACTGGCTTTATAAATCATCCATATATATCTACAGAAATAAGACAGATCCTACTTTTGTTGCCTGTTTTAGTGTTTGTTTAATAGTTTACGGGAGCACCAAGCCTCATGCAAAAGGCAAAATGTCGGATAAAGCAATTTCACAGATGTGGCTGTTTTTAATAATAATAATAATATGCAATTTAGCAGACGCTTTTATCCAAAGCGACTTACAGTCATGTGTGCATACATTTTTACGTATGGGTGGTCCCGGGGATCGAACCCACTACCCTTGGCGTTACAAGCGCCGTGCTCTACCAGCTGAGCTACAGAGGACCACGCTATGCTACGCTTTGCCATGCTGTATAAAGATGTGGCTGTTTTTTCATCTTTGCTGTATAAAGCCTTTGCATTTGTTTTTGTTAGAACAGACTGGTATTCCAGGTGACTACCTCATGAAGCTGGTTGAGAGAATGCCAACAGTGTGCAAAGCTGTCATCAAGGCAAAGGGTGGCTATTTGAAGAATCTCAAATATAAAATATATTTTGATTTGTTTAACACTTTTTTTGGTTACTACATGATTCCATATGTGTTATTTCATAGTTTTGATGTCTTCACTATTATTCTACAATGTAGAATATAGTAAAAATAAAGACAAACCCTTGAATGAGTAGGTGTGTCCAAACTTTTGACCGGTACTGTAGCAGGGTGTGTAAAAGCCATAACACAAGTTTTTCCATCAGCAGACTATGATCGATAATGTCAAAAGCTGCACTGAAGTCTAACAAAAACAGCTCCCACAATATTTTTATCAGCAATTTCTCTCACCCAATCATCAGTCGTTTTTTGTAAGTGCAGCACATGTTGAATGCCTTTCCCTATAAGCAGGCTGAAAATCTGTTGTTAATTTGTTTACTGTGAAATAGCATTGTATCTGGTCAAACACAGTTTTTATCAAAAGTTTACTAAGGGTTGGTAACAGGCTAATTGGCCGGCTGTTTGAGCCAGTAAAGGGGGCTTTACTATTCTTGGGCAGCGAAATGACTTTAGCTTCCCTCCAGGCCTGAGGGCACACACTTTCTAGTAGGCTTAGATTGAAAGACATGGCAAATAGGAGTCGAAATATTGTCCGCTATCATCCTCAGTAATTTTCCATCCAAAGTTCCAAACGTTCATAACGCTTTTCAGACAGGCGTGAAATCCAAAGCTGTGTTATATATTTATGTCATAGCTACTTTCTAAAGCTAAATATTGACATATGTGATTCGGTCTTATGTAGCAAAATTTGAAATAGTGTTTTTTACATTGGATAAAAGTAGATACAGAGCTACAAAATGGTATATCATCCACTACAGTTGGGGAACCACGGGAAAGTAATTCTGCTTTGAAAGTTGATAAACCTCACTTTTGAGAAAATGTTCCTTGAATATTTTCGTACCTACTGGAGAGCTCTTCTTTGTCTACACCCATTCAGCATCGTTCACACCCTCTTAAGCTTTAGCCCCACCCATCTCTTTAAGGATTCACATGTGAGGCCATGTACTAAACAACCAAAGATTTCAAGACTAAAGGCTGGTTTATACTACGGGTGTGTTCGTAAATGTAATCTGGAGTGCCAGAGTGCGCTCTGGGTGTTCGTTAACTCAGAGCATTGTCAGATTGGCCGTTCGTAAATTCAGAGCGTTTCGCTCACGGAGCGTTCAGAGCGCACACTGGACGCTCTGGTCGAAAAGTAGGGTTGATCTGAGCGTTCTGTCCTAACAACAGCAGTCAAGCACCCAAGCTAACTGGCTAACGTTGGCTAACTTGCTAGCTACTTCCGGACACAAATGAGAGAACAGCTCACTCTGACCATTTTACTCGCCCTAGCAGAGCTGGTTAGGCTGTTTTCATGTTATCCAGAGCGTTGGTGACTGCAACTGTGCTGCTGGCAACAATTTAATTATGCTTTTTCGCCAATGTTTACTGACACCGGCCATATTCAACGGTGTTGAGCGTTCGTCAATTCGTCAGTTATTCTGCGCTCTGGCAAACTCAGATGAGAGTGCTCTGAAATCAGAGTAGATAGCCAGCGCAAATTTACCAGCTATGTCTATTGACAGTTGTCGCAGTGACATCATGAACATTCTATTGAAATGGTTAACGTTACTTGCGTAGTGGAGTCTTTTTGTTTAGACGTGTAGCTAGCTAACTAAACAATGAACCATAATCCCAACTCATAATGTTACTACCCTGCATGAATCTGCAGGTAGCTAACCAACCAGGTTCAATGTTAGCTAGCTAGCTAACATTAGGCTATAACTAGCAATGCAAATGTCTCTGAGATACAAATAATATTAATACACAGATCATACACGTAACGTTAGCTAGCTAGCCAGCCAGCTAACGTTAGTAGGCTAGCTAACAGTACACTTTAACTTGAAATGAAAACGACTTTCTGACACAATTAGAAACGTTTAATATCTGAAAATTTAGCTAGCTAGACTATCTTACCCGTATACATGGATGGACGCTTCTCCCTCTCTGTCACGGTTGCCCTTAGTTTGAAGATGTAATCCGGAGACAGGTGTTTTATACAACAGCCTTCTCTGTGTGTTCTCTTTTCGACTCCCTCCGCATATTTGCAATCAAACGGCAGAATTTTCTCCATCTCCTTAGCTATCATACTCTAATTCCACTGATTTCAAAACTCGGTCCTCCAGAAAGTGGAGAGCAACACTTATGCAGTTCTACTACGTGAAATCTTTTTTAAAAAGCTGCGTTAGAAAGGATTACCTACACATACTGACCAGCTCATATTATAGACAGAAGCGTGTTACATGGCAGACCAATCCGAACTCATCTCTTGGCATGTCCAGCCCACTCAATATCTCAGCCAATCATGGCTAGCGGGAAGGTTGCTGTCTTTTTCTGTGGCTAAACCAACTAGGCTCGTAATTTAACAATTGTATTCGTATTTACAGATGGCATACAAGTTTGTTATTAAGACACATGGCAGTTCACATGTTCCAGAAGGCATTTCTGCCAAAAAAGTTAACGTTCAAATGGCTCTCCTGTGAAGTAGTGACGTGGGGACAAAACCCTATTTTTCCGGGAAAACGAGTCCAATTACCCCTGAAAAACATTTAAAAATGTTAAACTTAGTTTTTTTTGGTTTTAATCAAGTTAATTAGGGATGTATGACAGGTTAACCCGGGGGGTTTATGGGTTTCAAAAATAAAAAGGGGGGGGGAAACCAAAAAAAACACCCCCCCCCCCCCCCTAAAAATTTATAGGGGTAAATTTGCTCAGCCCAAAACATCCCTCCCAAATCTGATATTGGAAATTTCCCCTAAAAAACCAACCCCTCCCAAAATCTGATAGTGGTATATGCTCTTTCCAAAAACACCCCCCCTAATCATATTTTGGTTTAGTTTTCTCGGGGTCAAAAACACCCCTCCCAATCTGATAGTGGAAATTCTCGGGTAAAAAACACCCCCCCTAATCTAAATAGTGGTAGATGCTCAGTCAAAAACAACCCCCTCCCAAATCTGATAGGGTAAAATCTCATTCAAAACCCCCCCCCTAATTTTATAGGGGTAGAGCTAAACCCAAAAAAACACCCCTCCCTAATCTGATAGTGGTAGATGCTCAGTCAAAAACACCCCTCCCTAATCTGATAGTGGTAGATGCTCAGTCAAAAACACCCCTCCCTAATCTGATAGTGGTAGATGCTCAGTCAAAAACACCACCCTCCCTAATCTGATAGTGGTAGATGCTCAGTCAAAAAAAACCCCTCCTAATCTGATAGTGGTAGATCTCAGTCAAAAACACCCTCCCCTAATCTGATAGTGGTAGATGCTCAGTAAAACCCCTCCCTTGATGCTTTCTATTCATCAATTCACACGCACAGGGCCGCTCAGCCAGAGAGGAAGAGGCAAAGCAAGAGGGTTAACTACGCCCAAAATCTGTCTTCTCCAGCAGGTTGGCCGTTTTTCTTCTTTTTTTTTCACCCACTAAGCCTGGAGTTTTTGTATAGAGGTCAGGAGAGATTGTCGAATTTGGTTATGGTTGTGCCAGTTGTTCACAAGCGTATCTTCCCTCTCATTGGCTAGAATGGTCCCACCTGATCTTGCCTCCTCCCGACTGCCTTTCATTTTTTAAGAAATGTATTTTAATTGTTAGAGCGAAGTTTACTTTAATTTACTTTTCTGTACTTTAGTTATCTATTTAATTTACTTTACTTTTCTTAGCTATTTACTTTACTATACTTTACTTAGCTATTGACTTTACTTTACTGTACTTTTCTACTTACTTTACTTAACCACAAACTTACTTTACTTTGCCACCAACTTACTTTACTTAGCCACTAACTTACTTTATTTTACTTTGCCACTAACTTACTTTACTTTGCCACTAACTTACTTTACTTTACTTTGCCACAAACTTACTTTACTTTGCCACAAACTTACTTTACTTTGCCACTAACTTACTTTACTTTGCCACTAACTTACTTTATTTTACTTTGCCACTAACTTACTTTACTTAGCCACTAACTTACTTTATTTTACTTTGCCACTAACTTACTTTACTTTGCCACTAACTTTACTTTACTTTGCCACAAACTTACTTTACTTTGCCACTAACTTACTTTACTTTGCCACAAACTTACTTTACTTTGCCACAAACTTACTTTACTTTGCCACTAACTTACTTTACTTTGCCACTAATTTACTTTACTTTGCCACTAACCTACTTTACTTTGCCACCAACTTACTTTATTTGCCACTAACTTACTTTACTTTGCCACCAACTTACTTTACTTTGCCACCAACTTACTTTACTTTGCCGCTAACTTACTTTACTTTGCTACTAACTTACTTCACTTAGCCACTAACTTACTTAACTTTGCCACTAACGTACTTTACCACTAACTTTACTTTGCTTTACAGTACAATAGGGTTGTAACATGCATTGCCATGGTTTCCCCAGGCAGCACTAATTCCAGGAACAGTAGCCATAGAGACGGGAGTGAGTCAGTGCAGCAGAAGACTAAGAAACAGCTGATCATGGAGAAACTCAGAGAACAGATGATCAAAGCCAAGACCTTCACTATCAAGAGGTGGGATTGACTGGTTGAATGATTGATTGGTTGATTGACTGACTGATTAGTTGGTTAATTGGTTTACGTTTACATTTACATTTTGGTTGATTGGTTGATTGATTTTTATTTGTATCATTGTCTCTCCAGGACCATGGAGGTCTACCTCCCTGTCCGTCAGTTCTTCTACGACCTGGTGCACCCAGAGTACAGCGCTGTGACAGACGTCTATGTCCTCATGTTCCTGGCCGACACCGTTGACTTCATCATCATCGTCTTCGGCTTCTCCGCTTTTGGGGTATGTACGTCTGGTCTCTCTTGGGGGGTATGTACACTACCGTTCAAAGGTTTTAGAACACCTACTCATTCAAGGGTTTTTCTTAATTTTTTTTACTATTTTCTACATTGTAGAATAATAGCGAAGACATCAAAACTATGAAATAACACATATGGGAATCATGTAGTAACCAAAAAAGTGTTAAACAAATCAAAATATATTTTATATTTGAGATTCTTCAAATAGTCACCCTTTGCCTTGATGACAGCTTTGCACACTCTTGGCATTCTCTCAACCAGCTTCACCTGGAATGCTTTTCCAACAGTCTTGAAGGAATTCCCACATATGCTGAGCACTTGTTGGCTGCTTTTCCTTCACTCTGCGGTCCGACTCGTTCCAAACCATCTCCATTTGGTTGAGGTGTGTTGGGACATTTTCCTGTTGAAAAACAAAGCTGTGGTAGCCATGCTGGTGAAGTGTGCCTTGAATTCTAAATAAATCACAGACAGTGTCACCAGCAAAGCACCCCCACACCATAACACCTCCTCCTCCATGCTTTACGGTGGGAAGTACACATGAGGAGATCATCCGTTCACCCACACCGCGTCTCACAAAGACATGCCGGTTTGAACCAAAAATCCCAAATTTGGACTCCAGACCAAAGGACAGATTTCCACCGGTCTAATGTCCATTGCTCGTGTTTCTTGGCCCAAGCAGGTCTCTTCTTAATATTGGTGTCCTTTAGTAGTGGTTTCTTTGCAGCAATTCAACCATGAAAGCCTGATTCACACAGTGTCCTCTGAACAGTTGATGTTGAGATGTGTCTGTTACTTGAACTCTGTGAAGCATTTATTTGGGCTGCAATTTCTGAGGCTGGTAACTATAATGAACATATCCTCTGCAGCAGAGGTAACTCTGGGTCTTCCATTCCTGTGGTGGTATTCATGAGAGCCAGTATCATCATAGCGCTTGATGGTTTTTGCGACTGCACTTGAAGAAACTTTCAAAGTTCTTGACATTTTCCGTATTGACTGACCTTCATGTCTTAAAGTAATGATGGACTGTCATTTCTCTTTGCTTATTTGAGCTGTTCTTGCCATAATATGGACTTGGTATTTTACCAAATAGGGCTATCTTCTGTATACCCCCCTACCTTGTCACAACACAACTGATTGGCTCAAACGCATTAAGAAGGAAAGAATTCCACAAATGAACTTTTAAGAAGGCACACCTGTTAATTGAAATGCATTCAGGTGACTACCTCATGAAGCTGGTTGAGAGAATGCCAAGAGTGTGCAAAGCTGTCATCAAGGCAAAGGGTGGCTACTTTGAAGAATCTCAAAAATAAAATATATTTTGATTTGTTTAACATTTTTTGGTTACTACATGATTCCATATGTGTTATTTCACAGTTTTGATGTCTTCACTATTATTCTACAATGTAGAAAATAGTAAAAATAAAGAAAAACCCTTGAATGAGTAGGTGTGTCCAAACTTTTGACTGGTAGTGTCTGTCTGGTCTCTTTTGGGGTATGTCTAGTCTCTTCTGGGGTATGTCTGGTCTCTTCTGGGGTATGTCTGGTCTCTTTTGGGGTATGTCTGGTCTCTTTTGGGGTATGTCTGGTCTCTTTTGGGGTATGTCTGGTCTCTTCTGGGGTATGTCTGGTCTCTTCTGGGGTATGTCTGGTCTCTTTTGTGTATGTCTGGTCTCTTTTGGGTATGTCTGGTCCTCTTTTGGGGTATGTCTGGTCTCTTTTGAGGTATGTCTAGTCTCTTTTGAGGTATGTCTGGTCTCTTTTGAGGTATGTCTGGTCTCTTTTGGGGTATGTCTGGTCTCTTTTGGGGTATGTCTGGTCTCTTTTGAGGTATGTCTGGTCTCTTTTGAGGTATGTCTAGTCTCTTTTGGGGTATGTCTGGTCTCTTTTGGGGTATGTCTGGTCTCTTTTGGGGTATGTCTGGTCTCTTTGGGGTATGTCTAGTCTCTTTTGGGGTATGTCTGGTCTCTTTTGGGGTATGTCTGGTCTCTTTTGGGTATGTCTGGTCTCTTTTGGGGTATGTCTGGTCTCTTTTGGGTAGTCTGGTCTCTTTTGGGGTAGTGTCTAGTCTCTTTTGGGGTATGTCTGGTCTCTTTTGGGGTATGTCTGGTCTCTTTTGGGTATGTCTAGTCTCTTTTGGGGTATATCTGGTCTCTTTTGAGGTATGTCTAGTCTCTTTTGGGGTATGTCTGGTCTCTTTTGAGGTATGTCTAGTCTCTTTTGGGGTATGTCTGGTCTCTTTTGGGGTATGTCTGGTCTCTTTTGGGTATGTCTAGTCTCTTTTGGGGTATGTCTGGTCTCTTTTGAGGTATGTCTAGTCTCTTTTGGGGTATGTCTGGTCTCTTTTGGGGTATGTCTGGTCTCTTTTGGGTATGTCTCTTTTGGGGTATGTCTGGTCTCTTTTGGGGTATGTTCTGGTCTCTTTTGGGGTATGTCTGGTCTCTTTTGGGGTATGTCTGGTCTCTTTTGGGGTATGTCTAGTCTCTTTTGGGGTATGTCTAGTCTCTTTTGGGTATTTACCTCTAGGGCTAGAGCTATACACTAACGCTAACCCAGAGTTGAACATCTACAAATCCTCTTATCTTACCTTATCTCATCTTTTCTTATCGTATCCGTCAGAAACACTCGGCGGGAGCAGACATCACGTCGTCCCTGTCGGAGGACCAGGTTCCCGGAGCCTTCCTGGTGATGGTTCTGATCCAGTTTGGGACAATGGTGGTGGACCGGGCCCTGTACCTCAAGAAGACAGTGCTGGGGAAGGTCATCTTCCAGGTGGTCCTGGTATTCGGGATACACTTCTGGATGTTCTTCATCCTGCCCGGACTCTCTGAGAGGTAAATACTCACCTTGCGGAGTAAATTAGTTAATAAATCTGATTTATTGGTTGATTGCTTGCTCAATTAGTTGTTGAATTAGTTCATTTGTAAACATATCCAGTTCTTTCAGATCTCCCTAGGGGGTAGGGGCTCGTGATCGATTAAGGATTCATCATTAGTAGCAGTGTTATGTCATTAGTAACTGTGTTTATCATTAGTAACCTTGCTTAACAGTATGTATACCTCTGTCCACTTTGCAGGCGTTTCAATGAGAACACAGTGGCCAAGCTGTGGTACTTTATCAAGTGTATCTACTTTGGGCTGTCAGCCTATCAGATCCGCTGTGGCTACCCCACCAGAGTCCTGGGTAACTTCCTCACCAAGAGCTACAACTACGCCAACCTCTTCCTGTTTCAAGGGTGAGTTAGGACAGGGGTTCCCAAGCGTTTTTCGGGCCAGGGACCCCATTTGTGACAGCAAATTCGCGGGGGAACTCAGTCCGGCTTTAAACTTACTGTTGAAAGTTGTAATAGTAGAATGCACAAGGTGCAATTTCAAAATTGGGTTAGTGCATCATCAGTATTCCTCTTGTCATGTCAGTCATTGCATACCTTAGAGAGCTACTTATAACTCGTCAGAAATGTCCAAATAGCCCATGGATATTATTGCAATGTTTGAGTCACTCAAATATCAAATGAATACACATTAGAAATGGTAAAATGTTTTAGAATTGCAAGAAAATGTGCTTTAAAACTGCAAAATGTTGTCTGCACCCCATGACAAAATGTGTAGAATTGGAGGAAATAAGCTTTAAACCTGCAAAATGTTCTCTCCGCCAACAAGAGGGGTGGGAACAGTTTGTGTCATGAACAGTGCTTGGGCCCTTAGAAATAGACGTGGAGGGGGATGGGAGGCGGGATGTTCCCCAATGCTGCAAGGGGGGGGCCTGAGTGAAAAGGTTTGGGAACCCTTGCAGTCTTCGACAGACCTCTTGGCCAAATTCATTTAATCTGTTGTAGCAGGGAACCTGGAACCTGGCCGGGTATGGGAACCATTGAGTTAGGACACTGTGGGGGGTAGTAGGACATTCAACTCACATTAAACATAGAGGAGTTTATCACTGTTGCACTGTGTGCACGTCTCAAATCACTCCCTATTCCAGGACTCTGACTTGACTCCAGGACTCTGACTTGACTCCAGGACTTGACTCCAGGACTCTGACTTGACTCCAGGACTCTGACTTGACTCCAGGATTCTGACTTGACTCCAGGACTCTGACTTGACTCCAGGACTTGACTCCAGGACTCTGACTTGACTCCAGGACTCTGACTCCAGGACTCTGACTTGACTCCAGGATTCTGACTTGACTCCAGGACTCTGACTTGACTCTGACTTGACTCCAGGATTCTGACTTGACTTCAGGACTCTGACTCCAGGACTCTGACTTGACTTCAGGACTCTGACTTGACTCCAGGATTCTGACTTGACTCCAGGACTCTGACTTGACTCTGACTTGACTCCAGGACTTGACTCCAGGATTCTGACTTGACTTCAGGACTCTGACTTGACTCCAGGACTTGACTCCAGGACTCTGACTTGACTCCAGGACTCTGACTCCAGGACTGTGACTTGACTCCAGGTCTCTGACTTGACTCCAGGACTTGACTCCAGGATTCTGACTTGATTTCAGGACTCTGACTTGACTCTGACTTGACTCCAGGACTTGACTCCAGGATTCTGACTTGACTTCAGGACTCTGACTTGACTCCAGGACTCTGACTTGACTCTGACTTGACTCCAGGACTGTGACTTGACTCCAGGACTGTGACTTGACTCCAGGACTCTGACTTGACTCTGACTTGACTCCAGGACTCTGACTTGACTTGGACAATTTTCATGACGTGTAACATGACCCGGACTCGACCAATGGTGACTCGGACTTGGACTCGACCAGTAGTGACTTTGTTGTCAGAAAGTCTCCCTTGCATAATTCAACATGCTATACTGTATGTGAGAAAGAGGCTATGATTTGAGAGCCAGTGTCACAACCCAGGTGTGTGTGTGTGGGTGTGTGTGTTCACCTCCAGGTTCCGTCTGATCCCGTTCCTGACTGAGCTGCGTGCAGTGATGGACTGGGTCTGGACCGACACCTCCCTGTCCTTATCCTCCTGGATCTGTGTGGAAGACATCTACGCACACATCTTCGTCCTCAAGTGCTGGAGGGAGTCAGAGAGGGTTGGTTGTGTATCCTCCCCTGTTCATGTGTCTGTGTATGTGGGACCAACAGGGTTCGAAGTTCGAACCCGAGCTCTGCCCACTGCGCCACAAGACTGTGTTAGCTTAGCCCACTGAGCTAAAGCCCAAGAAGGCCCACTGCCTTCTGTTAAATAAATAAATAAAAATTACAACCTGCATTTGTGTTGCAAAGTTTGATTTGATTTAAACATTAGCTCTGGGAGTTAAGACAAGTCTTCAGATCTAAGGCAAGATTACCCAGATAACCATGGACAGGGGAGGATACAAGACCAACCCACTCGTCATGGGAGTGTGATACACCGAACCAACCACCTTACATCACATAAGTCTATGGATGCATCCCAAATGGCACCTTATTCCCTACATAGCGCACTACTTTTGACCAGGACCCATTGGTACCATATTGCCTATGGACTACTTGGGCCCTGGTCACTTTATACGGAACAGGTGTGCCATTTCCTCCTCCTCCTCTCCCCTCCCCTCCAGAGGTACCCTCAGCCAATAACTATAGTCCTCCTCTCCTCTCCCCTCCAGAGGTACCCTCAGCGCCCATAACTATAGTCCTCCTCTCCCCCTCCCCTCCAGAGGTACCCTCAGCCCATAACTATAGTCCTCCTCTCCCCTCCCCTCCAGAGTTACCTCCAGCCCATAACTATAGTCCTCCTCTCCCCTCCCCTCCAGAGTTACCCTCCAGCCCATAACTATAGTCCCTCCTCCCCTCCCCTCCAGAGTACCCTCAGCCTAATAAGTCCTCCTCTCCCTCCCCTCCAGGGGTTACCTCAGCCCATAACTATAGTCCTCCTCTCCCCCTCGACTCAGACCCCCTCTCCAGAGGTACCCTCAGCCCAAACTATAGTCCTCCTCTCCCTCTCCTCCAGAGTACCCTCAGCCCATAACTATAGTCCTCCTCTCCCTCCCCTCCAGTAGGTACCCTCAGCCATAACTAGTCATTCCCTTCCTCTCACCCCTCCCCTCCAGGGTATCCCTCAGCCCATAACTATAGTCCTCCCCTCCTCTGTCCCCAGCCACTACCCTCTCTCCTCCTCAGGGTACCCTCAGCCCATAACTATAGTCCTCCTCTCCCGTCCCCTCCAGAGGTACCCTCAGCCCATAACTATAGTCCTCCTCTCCCTCCTCCCTCCAGGTACCTCAGCCCTAACTATAGTCCTCCTCTCCCCTCCCCTCCAGAGTACCCTCAGCCCATAACTATAGTCCTCCTCTCCCTCCCCTCCAGGGTACCCTCAGCCCATAACTATAGTCCTCCTCTCCCCCTCCCTCCAGAGGTACCCTCAGCCCATAACTATAGTCCTCCTCTCCCCTCCCTCCAGAGGTACCTCAGCCCATAACTATAGTCCTCCTCTCCCCCTCCCTCCAGTGGTACCCTCAGCCCATAACTATTGTCCTCCTCTCCCCCTCCAGTGTACCCTCCCCCCTCCAGAGATACCCTCAGCCCATAACTATAGTCCTCCTCTCCCCTCCCCTCCAGTGGTACCCTCAGCCCATAACTATAGTCCTCCTCTCCCTCCCCTCCAGAGTACCCTCAGCCATAACTATAGTCCTCCTCTCCCCTCCCTCCAGAGGTACCCTCAGCCCATAACTATAGTCCTCCTCTCCCCTCCCTCCAGAGGTACCCTCAGCCCATAACTATAGTCCTCCTCTCCCCTCCCTCCAGAGGTACCCTCAGCCCATAACTATAGTCCTCCTCTCCCCTCCCCTCCAGAGGTACCCTCAGCCCATAACTATAGTCTCCCTCCTCCTCCCTCACCTCCCTCCCAGTGGTACCCTCAGCCCATAACTATAGTCCTCCTCTCCCCCTCCTCTCCAGAGGTACCCTCAGCCTATAACTATAGTCCTCCTCTCCCCTCCTCTCCAGAGGTACCCTCAGCCCATAACTATAGTCCTCCTCTCCCCCTCACTTCAGAGGTACCCTCAGCCCATAACTATAGTCCTCCTCTCCCCCTCCTCCTCCAGGGTACCCTCAGCCATAACTATAGTCCTCCTCTCCCCCCCTCCAGTGGTACCCTCAGCCCATAACTATAGTCCTCCTCTCCCCTCCCCTCCAGAGTACCCTCAGCCCATAACTATAGTCCTCCTCTCCCCCTCCAGAGGTACCCTCAGCCCATAACTATAGTCCTCCTCTCCCCCTCCAGAGGTACCTCAGCCCATAACTATAGTCCTCCTCTCCCTCCTCCAGAGGTACCCTCAGCCCATAACTATAGTCCTCCTCTCCCCTCCTCTCCAGAGGTACCCTCAGCCCATAACTATAGTCCTCCTCTCCCCTCCCTCCAGAGGTACCCTCAGCCCATAACTATAGTCCTCCTCTCCCCTCCCTCCAGAGGTACCCTCAGCCCATAACTATAGTCCTCCTCTCCCCCTCCTCTCCAGATGTACCCTCAGCCCATAACTATAGTCCTCCTCTCCCCCTCCCTCCAGAGGTACCCCCAGCCCATAACTATAGTCCTCCTCTCCCCTCCCCTCCCCTCCAGTGGTACCCTCAGCCCATAACTATAGTCCTCCTCTCCCCCTCCTCTCCAGGTACCCTCAGCCCATAACTATAGTCCTCCTCTCCCCCTCCCCTCCAGAGGTACCCTCAGCCCATAACTATAGTCCTCCTCTCCCCTCCAGGTACTACCCAACCTCCTCCAATACTATAGTCCCATCCTCTACCCCTCTCCCCCTCCAGGTACCTCAGCCCATAACTATAGTCCTCCTCTCCCTCCCTCCAGAGGTACCCTCAGCCCATAACTATAGTCCTCCTCTCCCCTCCCCTCCAGGTACCCTCAGCCCATAACTATAGTCCTCCTCCCCTCCCCTCCAGAGTACCCCCAGTCCCATAACTATAGTCCTCCTCTCCTCCCTCCAGATCCCCAGTCCATAACTAGTCCTCTCTCCCCTCCAGAGTACCTCAGCCATAACTATAGTCCTCCTCTCCCCCCCCTCCCTCCAGAGGTACCCTCAGCCCATAACTATAGTCTCCTCCCCCTCCTCCTCCAGTGGTACCCCCAGCCCATAACTATAGTCCTCCTCTCCCCTCCCCTCCAGAAGTTACCCTCCAGACCAATAACTATAGTCCTCCTCTCCCTCCCTCCAAGGTACCCCAGCCATAACTATAGTCCTCTCCCCCTCCAGAGGTACCCTCAGCCCATAACTATAGTCTCCTCTCCCCCTCCAGAGGTACCCCCAGCCCATAACTATAGTCCTCCTCTTCCCCTCCAGTGGTACCCCTCAGCCATAACTATAGTCCTCCTCTCCTCGTTCCCCTCCAGAGGTACCCTCAGCCCATAACTATAGTCCTCCTCTCCCCTCCAGGGTACCTCAGCCTAACTATAGTCCTCCTCTCCTCTCCAGTGTACCCCAGCCCATAACTATAGTCTCCTCTCCCTCCCCTCCAGAGGTACCCTCAGCCCTAACTATAGTCCTCCTCTCCCCCCTCCAGAGGTACCCTCAGCCCATAACTATAGTCCCTCCCCCCTCTCCAGGGTACCCTCAGCCCATAACTATAGTCCTCCTCTCCTCCCCTCCAGAGGTACCCTCAGCCCATAACTATAGTCCTCCTCCTCTCCCCTCCAGTGGTACCCTCAGCCCATAACTATAGTCCTCCTCTCCCTCTCCAGTGGTACCCTCAGCCCATAACTATAGTCCTCCTCTCCCCCCTCCAGAGGTACCCTCAGCCCATAACTATAGTCCTCCTCTCCCCTCTCCAGAGGTACCCTCAGCCCGTAACTATAGTCCTCCTCTCCCTCTCCAGTGGTACCCTCAGCCCATAACTATAGTCCTCCTCTCCCGTCCCCTCCAGAGGTACCCTCAGCCCATAACTATAGTCCTCCTCTCTCCCCTCCAGAGGTACCCTCAGCCCATAACTATAGTCCTCCTCTCCCTCCAGTGGTACCTCAGCCCATAACTATAGTCCTCCTCTCCCTCCCCTCCAGAGTACCCTCAGCCCATAACTATAGTCCTCCTCTCCCCCTCCTCAGAGGTATCTCAGCCCGTAACTAGTACCCCTCCAGAGGTACCCTCAGCCCATAACTATAGTCCTCCTCTCCCCCTCCAGAGGTACCCTCAGCCCATAACTATAGTCCTCCTCTCCCCTCCCCTCCAGAGGTACCCCCAGCCCATAACTATAGTCCTCCTCTCCCCCTCCAGAGGTACTCTCAGCCCGTAACTATAGTCCTCCTCTCCCCCTCCCAGAGGTACCCTCAGCCCATAACTATAGTCCTCCCTCCCCCTCCAGAGGTACCCTCAGCCCATAACTATAGTCCTCCTCTCCCCCTCCAGAGGTACCCTCAGCCCATAACTATAGTCCTCCTCTCCCTCTCCAGAGGTACCCTCAGCCCATAACTATAGTCCCCTCTCCCCCCCTCCAGAGGTACCCTCAGCCCATAACTATAGTCCTCCTCCCCTCCAGAGGTACCCTCAGCCCATAACTATAGTCCTCCTCTCCCCTCCAGTGGTACCCCAGCCCATAACTATAGTCCTCCTCTCCTCCCCTCCAGAGTTACCCCTCCCCCAGCCCATAACTATAGTCCTCCTCTCCCCTCCAGGTACCTCAGCCCTAACTATAGTCCTCTCTCCCTCTCAGGGTACCCCAGCCCATAACTATAGTCCTCCTCTCCCCTCCTCTCCCCTCCAGTATACCCCAGCCCATAACTATAGTCCTCCTCTCCCCCTTCCTCCAGAGGTACTCTCAGCCCGTAACTATAGTCCTCCTCTCCCCCTCCTCTCCAGAGGTACCCTCAGCCCATAACTATAGTCCTCCTCTCCCCCTCCAGAGGTACCCTCAGCCCATAACTATAGTCCTCTCTCCCCTCCAGAGGTACCCACTAACTAAAAGTCCTCCTCTCCCCTCCTCCAGAGGTACCCTCAGCCCTAACTATAGTCCTCCTCTCCCCCCTCCAGAGGTACCCTCAGCCCATAACTATAGTCCTCCTCTCCCCTCCCTCCAGGGTACCTCAGCCCATAACTATAGTCCTCCTCTCCCCTCCAGGGTACCCTCCTAATATAGTCCTCTCCCTCCTCCAGGTACCCTCAGCCCATAACTATAGTCTCCTCTCCCCCTCCAGAGGTACCCTCAGCCCATAACTATAGTCCTCTCGTCTCCTCCTCCCCTCCCCTCCAGTGATACCTCCAGCCCATAACTATAGTCCTCCTCTCCCCTCCCGAGTGTACCCTCAGCCCATAACTATAGTCCTCCTCTCCCCTCCAGTGGTACCCTCAGCCATAACTTAGGCTCCTCTCTCCTCCAGAGGTACCCCCAGCCGCGGGGCAAGCTAAGAAGCGGTGGTGAAGTATGGGATGGGAGGGATGATCGTCATGCTTCTCATCTGTATCATTTGGTTCCCTCTACTCTTCATGTCTCTGTCAGTCTGTGGTGGGGGTGGTCAACAAACCACTGGACGTCTCCTTCTCCATCACCCTGGCAGGGTTCCAGGTACTGTAGCAGAACTACTGATAGGTCCATCAGTTGATCAGGATCGAGAATGATCCGTCAGTCCATCGGTCCGTCAGTGAGTGAGTCAGTCAGACAGACAGACAGACAGACAGTCCAGTCTATCCATCTTTCCATCCATCTTTCCATTAGTTGCGCAAAATGGGTACATTGGAATTGACCCAACCTGTTGGTGACATGCTGTTCTGTAGATTACATCCTACATTGTGTTTTCCAGCCCATAGAGATAGCTAGAGAACTCCTCTTTGTAGCTGTGCCATTATGGCGTCTGTGACAGCACGCGCCGTTGAAGCTATCCCCATTTTGAAGTAGTCAATTTACTTTATTATTTTGTGTAAAAAAAAAATAAGTGTAAAGCTAGTATTGGTGATCTATAGCCACCTGCTAAAACGGTTTACATCAGAGATGAGTCCTCTAACGGTTTACATCAGAGACTCCTCAAGGGTTTACTCAGAGACAGCCTCTACTGTTTAACCAAGACGAGTCCTCAAAACTTTTTACTCAGAACGAGTCCTCACGGTTACATAAAGGAGGGGCCCTTAAGGTTTACATAAAGGACAGTCCTCAAAAGGGTTTCTCAGAGACGAGTCCTTAAGGGTTTACACGAGATAGTCCTCTAACGTTTAAAATCAGGACGATCCCTCTAACTTTTACACAGGGGCGGCCCTAAGGGTTTAAAATCGAGACCCTCTAAGGGTTTTACATCAGAGACATCTCAACGGTTTACACAGAACAGTCCTCAACGGTTTCATCGAGATGATCCTCTAACAACCCTTTTTTTCCCCACCCCCTTTTCACATTTGCTCAAGAACCGCCAAAAGAAGTCTCCAGCCGTGACTTCATGGCCCCCTTTTATGGGGTTACCACTCTCCCCCGTAAGAAAGGGGTTTTACAAGGATTTGAGTTTTTTCATGAAAACTACTCCGTGTGTTGCCCACGGGGTTGGTGGCCGAGCGTGGGAAAAAATTTCCCCTTGAAACGGATGTTTCCGCCCTTTTCCTCTCCTCTCACAAAAGCGTGCTTTGGTTGGAGTCCCATGCCAGAGGCCCTGACCATAGTAGTTGGGGGCAGCTCTAACAGTCTGGGCCCACCCCCCCCCGTAGAACTAACACAGGAGATGCTCAACCCCAAAGGAACAGTTCCCCATCACTGTACTTGGTTGTCCGCGTTAAACATTTCCCCCCCACCCCTGTCGTTTTGGTCGTCCAGGGGAAAAGAACTTCCCCCACCCCCTGGCTTGGCTGTCCGGGGAAGAACATTCCCCCACCCTGTGCTTGGTCTGTCCACGTAAAAACATTTTTCCCCCCCCCCTGTATTTGGCCCCGCCAGGGGAAAGAACGTTCCCCCTCCCTGAGCTTGGCCCTGTCCAGCGGTAAAACAGTTCCCCATCCCTGTATTTGGGTTCTGTCCGGGGTAAGAACAGTTCCCCCCCCGTACTTGGTTTTTCCCGGGGGGAAGAACAGTTCCCCCCCCCCCCTGGCTTGGGTCTTCCGCGTTAAGAACAGCCCCCATCCCTGTCGTTGGTTGTCCAGGGGTAAAAAAGTTCCCCACCCCTTCGCTTGGTCTGTCCGGGGGTAAAAACTTTCCCCCTCCCTTGTTGGGTCTTCCAGGGGAAAGAAATTTTCCCCACCCCTTAGCTTGGTCTGTCCAGCGGTAAACAGTTCCCCTCCCTGTAGTTTGGGTCTGTCCAGCGGTAAGAACAGTTCCCCATCCCTGTTTTTGGGTCTGTCCAGCTAAACATTCCCCCATCCGTAGCTTGGTTGCCCAACGGTAAGAACTTCCCACCCCTTATTTTGGTCTTCCACGGTAAGAACAGTTCCCATCCTTTTCTTGGTCTGTCCAGCCGGAACGTTCCCCCCCCCCTTAGTTTGGTCTTCCAGGGGTAAAACTTCCCATCCCTGTGCTGGTTGCCCAGCGTAAGAAATTTTCCCCACCCCTTGCTTGGTTTTGCCCACGGTTAAAACATTTTCCCCACCCCTGTAGCTTGTTTCCAGCGGTAGAACTTTTCCCCATCCCTTCTTGTTGTCCAGCTAAGAACTTCCCCCACCCCTGTCGCTTGGTCGTCCGGGGTAAGAACAGTTTCCCCCCCCCTGTCGTTTGGGTTTGTCCGGGGTAAAAAACAGTTCCCCATCCCTGTCGGGGTCTGTCCCGGAAAAGAACAGTTCCCCACCCCTGTACTTGGTCTGTCCACGGTAAAACAGTTCCCCACCCCTGTAGTTTTGGTCTTCCAGCGTAAAAACATTTCCCAATCCTGTAGCTTGGTCGTCCGCGGTAAAACATTCCCCACCCCTTTTACTTGGTCTGTCCAGCGGTAAGAACTTCCCCATCCCGTAGCTTTTTGCCCGCGGTAAGAACGTTCCCCCCACCCCGTGTTTTCTGCCCCAGGGGTAAGAAATTTCCCCCCCCGCCCTTTGGCTGTCCCGGTAAAAAAAACATTCCCCACCCTTCGCTTGGTCTGTCGCGGTAAACACCCCCCTCCCTGTCGTTTGGGCTGTCGGGGGGTTAAAACATTCCCCATCCCTGGTTTGGTCTTCCGGGGTAAAAAACACCCCCTCCCTGTGCTTGGTCTGTCCACGTAAAACACCCCACCCCTTGCTTGGGTCTTCCAGGGTAAGAACGTTCCCCCCCCTGTGCTTGGTTGCCCCGGGGGTAAGAACTTCCCCCTCCCGTAGCTTGGGTCGCCCGGTAAGAAAGTTCCCCTCCCTGTAGCTTGGTCGTCCACGGTAAAGAAAGTTCCCCATCCCGTGCTTGGTCGGGGCAGCGGAAAAGAACAGTTCCCCACCCCTGTAGTTTGGGTCTGTCCAGCGTAAGAACATTCCCATCCCTGTAGTTTGGTTGCCCAGGGGTAAGAACGGGTTTTTTTTCCCCTCCCGGTACTTGGTTGTCCAGCGGTAAGAACTTTTTTTCCCCATCCTTCGTTGGTTTCCCGGTAAGAACTTTCCCCCCACCCTTCCTTGGTCTGTCCGCGGTAAAAAACTTCCCCCCCCTTAGCTTGGTCTGTCCACGGAAGAACTTTTCCCCCCTGTAGTTTGGTCGTCCCAAAAACATTTCCCCATCCCTGTGCTTGGTTTCCGCGGTAAAACTTTCCCCACCCCTGTCGCTTGGTTGCCAGGGGTAAGAACATTCCCATCCCTGTCTTGGGTTTCCCCAGGGTAAAAATTTCCCCCCACCCCTTTCGCGGGGTCTGTCCACTTTTAAGAAATTTCCCCACCCCTGTGCTTGGTTGTCCGGGGTAAAACTTTTCCCCACCCTGTGTTTGTTGCCCACGGTAAGAACATTTCCCCCACCCCTGTAGCTTGGTTGTCCCCGGAAAAAAACATTCCCCCATCCGTAGCTTGTTGTCCGCGGTAAAACTTTTCCCCACCCCTGTGCTTGGGGGTTTTTCCACGGTAAAAAAAATTCCCCATCCCTGTAGCTTGGTCGTCCGGGTAAAAATTCCCCCACCCTGTAGCGGGGTCGTCCAGGGGTTTAAAACTTTTCCCCACCCCTTAGTTTGGGTCCCAGCGTTAGACATTCCCCACCCCTTGTTTGGGTTGTCCACGGTAAGAACAGTTCCCCCCCCTTGTTTGGGTCTGTCCGGGGGTAAAACATTCCCCATCCCTGTAGTTTGGTCTTTTCCCGGGGGTAAGAACGCCCCCCCATCCCTTTTTCTTGGTTTCCCGGTAAAAAAAGTTCCCCCCCCGCCTTTGGTCTGTCCGGGGAAAGAACATTCCCCATCCCTGTAGCTTGGGTCCAGCGGTAAGAACAGTTCCCCTCCCTGTCCGGGTTTGCCCCGCGGTAAGAACTTTTTCCCCATCCCTGTCGCTTGGTTTCCGGGGTAAGAAAGTTCCCCATCCCGTAGTTGGGTCTGCCAGCGGTAAGACAGTTCCCCATCCCTGTACTTGGTCTGCCAGGGGAAAGAACGTTCCCCACCCCCTGCCCGCTGGTCGTCCGCGGTAAGAACAGTTCCCCATCCCGTCGTTGGTTGTCCACGGTAAAAACAGTTCCCCATCCCTGCCTTGGCTTCCAGGGTAAGAACTTTCCCCACCTGTCGCTTGGTCTGTCCAGCGGAAAAACGTCCCCATCCTTCGTTTGGCTGCCCAGCGGTAAAAATTTTCCCCACCCCGTCGTTTGGGTCGCCCACGGTAAAAAGTTCCCACCATGCCCTTTGGGTCTGTCCCCGGTAAAAAAATTTCCCCCCATCCCCTGTCCTTGGTCTGCCGCTAAAAACAGTTCCCCCCCCCTGTAGCTGGTTTTTCCAGCGATAAGACATTCCCTCCCTGGCTTGGTTGCCCACGGAAAAAACATTTCCCCCATCCCGTCCTTGGTCTGCCCAGCGGTAAGACATTCCCCTCCTTCGTTGGTCGTCCAGCGGTAAGAACGTTCCCCCCCCTGTGTTGGTGCCAGCGGAAAGAACAGTTCCCCCCCCTGTAGCTTGGTCTTCCAGGGGTTAAGGGTTCCCCCACCCCTGTAGTTGGTCGCCCCGGGGAAGACGTTCCCCTCCCTGTATTTGGTTTTCCACGGTAAAAACTCCCCCCCCCGTAGCTTGGGTCTGTCCACGGTAAGAACAGTTCCCCATCCGTAGTTGGTTTCCGCGGTAAGAAAGCCCCCCCCCTGTACTTGGTCTTCCCGCGTAAGAAAGTTCCCCATCCCTTAGCTTGGTCTGTCCAGGGGTAAGAACAGTTCCCCCACCCTGTACTTGGTCGTCCGGGGTAAAAAAACATTCCCCCATCCGTGGGCTTGGTCTGCCGCGGTAAGAACATTTTTCCCCCCCCCCTTAGTTGGTCTGTCCCGGTAAAACTTTTCCCCATCCCTGTCGTTGGTCTGTCCGGGTAAAACAGTTCCCCATCCCTGTCGCTTGGTCTGTCCAGCGGTAAAAACAGTCCCCATCCCTTTAGTTTGGGTTTGTCCCGGTAAAAACATTCCCCATCCCTGTCGTTGGTTGTCCAGCGGTAAAACATTTCCCCACCCCGTAGTTGGTTGCCCAGCGGTAAAACATTCCCCACCCCGTATTGGTTTTCCCAGCGTAAGAACATTTCCCCCCATCCCTGTAGCGGGTCTTTTCCAGCGGTAAGAACATTTCCCCCCACCCCGTAGCTTGGCTTCCCCCGGTAAGAACAGTTCCCCATCCCTGTAGCTTGGTCTGCCCAGGTTAAAACAGTTCCCCACCCCTGTATTTGGGTCTGTCCACGGTAAAAACGCCCCCATCCTTATTTTGGTCTGTCCGCGGTAAGAACATTTCCCCACCCCTTCCTTGTTGTCCAGGGGTAAAAAACCTTTTTCCCCCTCCCTGTCTTTTGGTCTGTCCAGCGTAAGAACGTTCCCCATCCCTGTCTTTTTGGTCTTCCCAGCGGTAAAAAACTTCCCCCACCCCTGCGCTTGGTCTGCCCAGCGGTAAGAACATTTCCCCCCTTCCCTGTCGTTTGGTCGCCAGGGGTAAAAAAAAACATTCCCATCCCTGTAGTTTTGGTCGTCCAGCGTAAAACATTTTCCCCATCCCTGTGCTTGGTCTGTCCCGGTAAAAACAGTTCCCCTCCCGGGTTTTGGGTCTTCCAGGGTAAAAACTTTTCCCATCCCTTAGTTGGTCTGCCCAGCGGTAAGAACAGTTCCCCACCCCAAAGCTTGGTCGCCACGGTAAGAACAGTTCCCATCCCTGAGTTTTGGTTTTTCCAGCGGTAAAAATTTTCCCCTCCCTGTAGCTTGGTTGTGGGGGTAAAACAGTTCCCCACCCCTGTAGTTTGGTTGTCCAGGGAAAAGAACAGTTCCCCCCCTGTAGCTTGGTCTCCCCCGCGGTAAAACAGTTCCCCCCCGTACGGGGTCTTCCAGGGGTAAGAACATTTCCCCTCCCTGCCCTTTGGTCGTCCAGCGGAAAGAACTTTTCCCCACCCCTGTCGTGGTCTGTCCAGGTTAAAGAACTTTTTCCCCCCCCTGTTTGGTCGTCCAGCGGTAAAAACTTCCCCACCCTTTGTTGGGTCTGTCCGGGGGTAAAACATTTCCCCCCTCCCTGTAGCTTGGTTTCCCAGCGGTAAGAACGTTCCCCTCCCGTAGTTTGGGCGCCAGGGGAAGAACTTTCCCCATCCCTGTACGGGCTGTCCAGCGTAAAAAACAGTTCCCCACCCTGATTGGTCTGCCCAGCGTAAAACAGTTCCCCATCCCTTAGTTTGGGGTCTGCCCCAGCGGTAAGAAATTCCCCATCCCGAGCTTGGCCCTGCCCACGGTAAAACAGTTCCCCTCCCTGTAGCTGGTCTGTCCAGCGGAAAGAACAGTTCCCCTCCCTGTAGTTTGGCGGTCCAGCGGTAAGAAAGTTCCCCACCCCGTAACTTGGTCTGCCAGGGTAAGAACGTTCCCCCACCCCTTACTTGGTTGCCCAGCGGTAAGAACAGTTCCCCCCCCGTAGTTTGGTCTGCCCGGGGTAAAAACAGTTCCCCACCCCCTGTCGCTTGGTCTGTCCAGGGTAAGAAAGTTCCCCTCCCCTGAGCTTGGTTGTCCACGGTAAGAACGTTCCCCCCCCTTCGCTTGGTCTTGTCCGCGGTAAAAACATTTCCCCCACCCCCGTCGTTTGGGTTGCCCAGCGGTAAAACAGTTCCCATCCCGTCGCTTGGTCTTCCACGGTAAAAAAATTTTCCCCATCCCTGTCGCTTGGTTGCCCCGGGGGTTAGAACATTCCCCCATCCCTTAGTTTGGTCTGTCCGCGTAAAAACATTCCCCCACCCCCTGTGTTGGGTCTGTCCAGGGGTGAAAACATTCCCCTCCTGTAGTTTGGGTTGTCCAGGGGTAGAACATTCCCCACCCCTGTAGTTTGGGGTCTGTCCAGGGGGAAAGACCTTTTCCCCTCCCGTGCTTGGTTGTCCACGGTAAGCATTTTTCCCCACCCCGTAGTTGGGTCTGTCCAGGGGTTAAAAAATTTTCCCCATCCCTGTCGCTTGGGGGTCCGCGGTAAAAACATTCCCCCCCACCCGTGTTGGTCGTCCAGCGGTAAAAACATTTCCCCACCCGGAGCTTGGTCGGCCCAGCGGTAAGAACGCCCCCCCACCCCTTAGTTTGGGTCTGTCCAGGGGTAAAAAACAGTTCCCCCCCCTGTGCTTGGTCTGCCCCAGGGGTAAGAACATTCCCCATCCCTGTAGCTTGGTCTCCAGGGTAAAACATTCCCCATCCCTGTAGTTTGGGTTTCCCAGCTTTTAAAAAAGTTCCCCATCCCGAGCTTGGTCTGCCACGGTAAAACGTTCCCCACCCCTGTATTTGGGTTGTCGCGGTAAAACATTCCCCCATCCGTAGTTTGGTCTGTTTCCAGCGGTAAAACTTTTCCCATCCCGTGTTTGGGGTCTGCCCAGCGGTAAAAACAGTTCCCCATCCTGTCGCTTGGTCTGTCCAGGGGTAAAAACATTTCCCCACCCCTTCGTTTTGGTCTGTCCACGTAAGAACATTTCCCCCCCTGTCCTTGGTCTGTCCAGCGGTAAAACATTCCCCACCCTGAGCTTTGTTTTTCCGGGGTAAGAACTTCCCCACCCCTGGTTTGGGTCGCCCAGCGAAAAAGAACTTCCCCATCCCTGTAGCTGGTCTTCCAGCGGTAAAAGAAATTTCCCCCATCCCTGTCGTTTGGTTGCCCCCAGCGGTAAGAACAGTTCCCCTCCCGAGCTTGGTCGCCACGGTAAGAACTTCCCCATCCCGTAGCTTGGCCCTGTCCACATAAGACAGTTCCACCAGGAAAAACCATTTAAAGTACCGCAAAGCGTACATGTTTTTATTTAAAAAGGGTTATTTTTATGGTGAAAATGATCTTCCCCAACTTGAAACTCACGCGCTGCTTATGTATGGCCAGTTAGGCTCTACAAACCGCTTGTAAAGCGGATTAATGTGCTTAATTTTAAGAAGTTATTTGCCCACTTTAGTTGTGATACAAACCTTATCAAAACATATAGGCCTATGGGCTAGGCTACACGAGGTGTGCGACTATGATTAGAAAAAGTCACAAGAAAAAGAAATGTGCTGTTTCTTGCCTTAAACTGGGCATCATTCACAAGTGACAGGCTAATATTGTCACCCATCAGACTATTCTTGATTTAATCTCGTCTTTACATTATACTGAATAATATGTGTGAGATTTGATTTAGAACGGACCATTATCATCCACCTGTCTCGAAACAGGGGCAGGGGAAAAAATACATGTCATCTATGCACTTAAATAGCGAATGGAGGACGCTTTTCCCCCGTGTGTGGTGAGTGTGATGGAAGGAGTCAGGCGCAGGAGGGTAATCACCCAATACAGAGTTTATTCCTTCTTTACACATAATATGCTGGAATAGCGACAAACGAAACAGGCACAGTGGAAAATATCTATCCCTGGCAATACACTGTAACGGTATCTCCATACAATACACAGGCACAGGGGAAATATCTACCCTGGCAATACACTGTAACGGTATCTCCATACAATACATAGGCACAGGGGAAACATCTACCCTGGCAATACACTGTAACGGTATCTCCATACAATACAGAGCACAGGGGAAACATCTACCCTGGCAATACACTGTAACGGTATCTCCATACAATACAGAGGCACAGGGGAAATATCTACCCTGGCAATACACTGTAACGGTATCTCCATACAATACACAGGCACAGGGGAAATACAGGGGAAACATCTACCCTGGCAATACACTGTAACGGTATCTCCATACAATACACAAACACAGGGGAAACATCTACCCTGGCAATACACTGTAACGGTATCTCCATACAATACATAGGCACAGGGGAAACATCTACCCTGGCAACAAAATGGTACGAGTATCTCCACCGAGCTACACTCATCTCACATGAAACAATCACCCACAAGGACAAGGGGGGCAGAGGGAACACTTATACACAGACTAATGAGGGGATATGAACCAGGTGTGTGTGATTGACAAGACAAGACAAATGGAATGATGATATATGGAGCGGCAGTGGTTAGTAAGCCGGTGACGAAGAACACCGAAGCCTGCCCGAACAAGGAGGGGAGGCAGCCTCGGCGGAAGTCGTGACACCGTGGTTTATTTTCATGCCAGCCAGGTACTGTAGGCTGTACTCCTGTTGTAAAGAGAAGCAATGTGCTTAATATTAGGAAAGTTGAGAAATAAATATAGTAGGCCTAGCCTACAGAAAGCTGATGGGATCCTCCTCTTTTTAATAGAGGCCATCACTCTGTTTTCTCCCGCTACTCCATAGCCTATAGAAATGCTGGGCAACATGAGCTCATGGGCTCTCATGAAGTGTTTGATTAGATTTCCGATTACATTTGCATTGATGTCAGAGTGATTAGAGGGACAATAGAGTGCTGAGTACCAGGCAGTTAGCAAGTTTGGTAGGCTACTAATGACCATCAGCAGCATCAGAGCTTGGAGAAGCCTCGTTACCGTGACTAAATGGTCATCTGGAATTTGACTGCCGTCATCCCTGGTGACCGCTGGTGTGGCAGTAATACGGTCCCCAATAACAGCCCTAGTTGGGCCAGAGCCTGAACACACGTGGCTGTAACGGTGTTTTTTGAAGTACGTAATTGGCTTTGATACTTTGATACTCTGATTGGTTAGACACGATCCAATCGCTGATGACTTTGTTTTCACCACAAACGACTTTCCTCGTATTCATGACTCATCAGCGACAAGCCTTATCGAGCCCTGCTCAGATAATCCCTACCATTGTGTCGCCGAGCTGTCGTAGTGCTGCTGAGAATGTACATTTTCCCAGTGGTGTTGTCAGTCATAATGTAAGTTACCTAATTTATGTTCCTCTGAATGCCTCGGTAATCATGTGACTATGAACCTAGTAGGAAGACCGCTGTGGGGAGGTCACCTGGCCCTATCAGCTGAAATATAAATATCACTGTCATGTCTACCTCTGATAAGCCACCCAGTAAAGCAATAAAAACAATCATGCAACCCAGAAAAAAAATAGATAAATAAAAATAGCACACATTAACATATTGTAACCTAAGAAACAAGGTTCAAGAAATCTAGAACTTGCTAGAAACAGAAAGCATTCATATACACTGCTCAAAAAAATAAAGGGAACACTAAAATAACACATCCTAGATCTGAATGAATGAAATAATCTTATTAAATACTTTTTTCTTTACATAGTTTAATGTGCTGACAACAAAATCACACAAAAATTATCAATGGAAATCAAATTGATCAACCCATGGAGGTCTGGATTTGGAGTCACCCTCAAAATTAAAGTGGAAAACCACACTGGCAGGGCTGATCCAACTTTGATGTAATGTCCTTAAAACAAGTCAAAATGAGGCTCAGTAGTGTGTGTGGCCTCCACGTGCCTGTATGACCTCCCTACAACGCCTGGGCATGCTCCTGATAAGGTGGCGGATGGTCTCCTGAGGGATCTCCTCCCAGACCTGGACTAAAGCATCCGCCAACTCCTGGACAGTCTGTGGTGCAACGTGGCGTTGGTGGATGGAGCGAGACATGACGTCCCAGATGTGCTCAATTGGATTCAGGTCTGGGGAACGGGCGGGCCAGTCCATAGCATCAATGCCTTCCTCTTGCAGGAACTGCTGACACACTCCAGCCACATGAGGTCTAGCATTGTCTTGCATTAGGAGGAACCCAGGGCCAACCGCACCAGCATATGGTCTCACAAGGGGTCTGAGGATCTCATCTCGGTACCTAATGGCAGTCAGGCTACCTCTGGCGACCACCTGTGGACGTCGGGCCCTCATACCACCCTCATGGAGTCTGTTTCTGACCGTTTGAGCAGACACATGCACATTTGTGGCCTGCTGGTGGTCATTTTGCAGGGCTCTGGCAGTGCTCCTCCTTGCACAAAGGCGGAGGTAGCAGTCCTGCTGCTGGGTTGTTGCCCTCCTACGGCCTCCTCCACGTCTCCTGATGTACTGGCCTGTCTCCTGGTAGCACCTCCATGCTCTGGATACTACGCTGACAGACACAGCAAACCTTCTTGCCACAGCTCGCATTGATGTGCCATCCTGGATGAGCTGCACTACTTGAGCCACTTGTGTGGGTTGTAGACTCCGTCTCATGCTACCACTAGAGTGAAAGCACCGCCAGCATTCAAAAGTGACCAAAACATCAGCCAGGAAGCATAGGAACTGAGAAGTGGTCTGTGGTCACCACCTGCAAAACCAGTCCTCTATTGGGGGTGTCTTGCTAATTGCCTATAATTTCCACCTGTTGTCTATTCCATTTGCACAACAGCATGTGAAATGTATTGTCAATCAGTGTTGCTTCCTAAGTGGACAGTTTGCTTTCACAGAAGTGTGATTGACTTGGAGTTACATTGTGTTGTTTAAGTGTTCCCTTTATTCCTTTGATGATACAGTGATAGCAATATATGGCTATAACATCTACAGAAGAGACAGGAATGCCAATGGGGAGGTGTTGCTGTTTATATTCAGAGTCATATTCCTTTATAGCCGAGAGAGGATCTCATGTCAAATGCTGTTGAAGCAATATGGCTACAGGTTCACCTGCCTCACCTAAAGCCCATTCTTGTGGGAAGCTGCTATAGACCACCAGGTGCTAACAGTCAGTATCTGGATAATATGTGTGAAATGCTTGATAATGTCTGTGATGTCAACAGAGAGGTATATTTTCTGGGTGACCTAAATATTGACTGGCTTTCATCAGGCTGCCCACTCAAAAGAAAGCTTAAAACTGTAACCAGTGCCTGCAACCTGGTTCAGGTTATCAGTCAACCTACTAAGAGTATTTACAAATAGCACAGGAATGAAATCATCCACCTGTATTGATCACCTCTTTACTAATGCTGCAGAAATCTGTTCTAAAGCAGTATCCACATCCATCGGATGTAGTGATCATTATATAGTACCCATATCTAGTAAAACCAAAGTTCCAAAGGCTGGTATAAGAGGTCATATGAGATGTTTTGGAGTGATTCCTGTGTTTAGGATGTAAATAATATTTGCTGAAATGAGGAGCAACCGGACGCTGCACTTGACACATTTATGAAATAGCTTATTCCAGTTACTAATAAGCAATGCACCCATTAAGAAAATATGACTGTAAAAACTGTTAAATCCCAGTGGATTGATGAAGAATTGAACAATTGTATGGTTGAGAAGGACAAGGCAAATAAGGCAAAGTCTGATTGTCAAACGTAAATTGAGAAATCATGTGACTAAACAAAAATAAGAAGAAACTGTACTTTGAAATAAAGATACATTACATAAAGACCAAAAGATGAAAGACAAGCATTGTAATTTTTTATTCCATAAAGTGAGTGTGGAAGAGGTGAAACAATTATTGTTGTCTATCAATAATAATAATAATAATAATAATAACAATGACAAGCTACCTGGGTCTGACAAAAAAAAGTGTTTGACCAGATACAATGCTATTTCACAGTATACAAATTAACATGCTAATAGGGAACTGACTGATAATGATTGACTGAAAGAAATTTGTCTAGGCCCCTTACTTTTTTCAATCTTTACTAATGCCATGCCACTCTCACTGAGTAAAGCGTGTGTGTCTATGTATGCTGATGACTCAACATTATAAACGTCAGCTACCACAGCAAGTGAAATGACTGCAACACTTAACAAAGAGCTGCAGTTAGCTTCAGAATGGGTGGCCAGTAATAAGCTACTACTAAAAAAAAATAAAAAAAAATAAAAGCATTGTATTTAGGACAAACCATTCACTAAACCCTAACCCTAACCCTAAACCTCAACTCCCGAGTGGCGCAGCGGTCTAAGGTGCTTGAGGCATCACTACAGACCCCCTGGTTTGATTCCAGGCTGTATCACAACCGGCCGTGATTGGGAGTCCCATAGGGCGGCACACAATTGGCCCAGCGTCGTCCGGGTTTGGCCGGTGTAGGCCGTCATTGTAAATAAGAATTTGTTCTTAACTGACTTGCCTAGTTAAATAAAGTTTAAAAAATATATAAAAATATAAAAACTAAATATTGTAATGAATTATGTGGAAATTGAGGAGATTAAACAGCTTGGTGTAACCGTGGATTGTAAACTGTCATGGTCAAAGCATATTGATGCAACGGTAGTTAAGATGGGGAAAGATTGGACTGCAATAAAGCGCTGCTCTGCTTTCTTGACATCGCTATAAACAAAACAAGTCCTACAGGCCCTAGTTTTGTCGCACCTGGACTACTGTTCAGTCATGTGGTCAGGTGCCACAAAGAGGGACATACGCAAATTACAGTTGGCCCAGAGCAGCACGGCCGGCCCTTAAATGTATACGGAGAACTAACATCAATGCATGTCAATCTCTTCTGGCTCAAAGTAGAGGTATTGACACTACAGCTTATGGAACAATGCAGACTGTGGCGAGACACACGTATTCTACACACACGTATTCTACACACACGTATTCTACACACACGTATTCTACACACACGTATTCTACACACACGTATTCTACACACACGTATTCTACACACACGTATTCTACACACACGTATTCTCACATACATTGTATTGTTGTATGATGGTATTGTACATTTTGTATTGTAGATATGTTATATGAAATTCTGTTTTGATTTTTTTGTTTTTCTGTGATGTAAATGGCTTAATGTTTTTTTTTGTTTTTTTGCTGGACCCCAGGAAGAGTAGCTGCTGCCTTGGCAGGAACTAATGGGGATCCATAATAAACCCCAGGAAGAGTAGCTGCTGCCTTGGCAGGAACTAATGGGGATCCATAATAAACCCCAGGAAGAGTAGCCGCTGCCTTGGCAGGAACTAATGGGGATCCATAATAAACCCCAGGAAGAGTAGCTGCTGCCTTGGCAGGAACTAATGGGAATCCATAATAAACCACAGGAAGAGTAGCCGCTGCCTTGGCAGGAACTAACGGGGATCTATAATAAACCCCAGGAAGAGTAGCTGCTGCCTTGGCAGGAACTAATGGGGATCCATAATAAACCCCAGGAAGAGTAGCCGCTGCCTTGGCAGGAACTAATGGGGATCCTTAATAAACCCCAGGAAGAGTAGCTGCTGCCTTGGCAGGAACTAATGGGAATCCATAATAAATACAAATTATGGCCAAGTCAGACTATGTATGCAGCGAATGATCAGGCAAAGGTTTAAGATGTCCTGTATTGTCTGAAACAGGAACCAGACTCTGGGAGCGAAGGCAGAGTTTGCTACGGGCAAGCAGGTGATGTATCTGGATGTTAAGACCAAACTGGAGCTGATCCAACTGCTCAATGGGACCAGAAGAGATGGAGTGTGAGTGTACTTTCAATTAATGTATTTGTCAAATAAAACTATTTTTTTTTTATCTAACTACTTTTATAAAAAAAAAAAAAAAAAACGAATCTGAATGATTATTGACTGTATTCCCTTCCCTGATGTTAGTAACAGCCTGTTGTATTCCTCTGTTGCCAGGGTGATAAAACATGTGTTCCCTCGGTATATCCGAGCCCCTACTGATTCTGAGGCCAAACCCATAGAACAGCTGTGTACCGGTAAAGCAGCGTTTAAACACCTCAATACACTTTACACTAGTCAAATATACAATAAAACACATTTAAAAACAAGACATGAATATATCTTTATATCTGACTTTCATGATCGTGATGTTGTAACGTTGTTAGTTGTCAGTCATCTTGTCTTATCGTGTGAGTTGCTTTTTTTTGGTCAATAGTGTTATTGTGTAAGGGCTCGAATCGATCCGTATCGCAGAAGTTCTGCACTATAGCGTGATTGGAATTTAAAGGCAATGTTCCCGCGTTTGTGGAGTCTGCATTCTCGGTAAACGCTCAATCGGAAATTACCTTTAAATTTCAATCGCGCTATAGAATCGAGCCTTCACTGTGTTTGTTGTCCATCATGTTATTTTGAAGCCAAAAGGCACCTTTCCACATTGTCAATTGTCACATTGGACAATAAAGTTTTTCTTATTCTGCTCCTTCTCTTGTAGAGGTGTTTATGAACATTAAAAACACAATATTTTATTATATCCCATTCTATTCTATTTCTCCAGAGAAAGTATACATCACTTTGGCGTTGGAGCGTTCCCAGAACGACTCAGCGGAGGTCCAGGAGTGGTGGATCGTGAACCAGACGATTCCGGGAAGGCTCAACGTTCGTAGCCCCAAGCACCTGTACGACGCTGGACTGGAGCTCTATGTCTTCAGCGACCAGGTCAGCCCTCCTAGTCTGGGCTTCCTGGCTGGATACGGGTGAGTAGACATGTGAGATCTCTACCCTGGCAGTGTTGGCCATCGCTTTCTCATCAGCCCAACATTTCTGTTTGAACACTTTTGTTAAAGATATTGTCATGAGAGCAGATATGGTCGGAGTACCATAGAATAATAAAAATAATAAAATAAGGAGGAATGAGTAAAAACTCATTATTCCAACCTACCCTTTAAGCTATCATTCAAATGAAAGCCAACCGCTGTCGCTATTTAGAAACTGATGTGAGGTGGTGATTCGTAGAAATTATCCAGTCAAAAAAGTGTTGTGTTTCCCTTTTCCGCATTGGCCATCTACCAAAAATAATGTAAGTTGCTAAATGGCTACGACAGGTTGTCATCTATCGACAGATATATACATAATAGATAATATATGCAGTATACCAAAGTTCATTTAGGTTTTGTCTTTTAGAAGAGCGCAAAAGGTACATGTCGCCATGGTTATGGGCGGGCCTTCGGCGACCTCCTTGGCCGTCCAAATACAATACTGAAATATTGATCATTTATTTGACGGAGACGCGCGCTGACAGAAAGACGCATCAATCTCAGTTAAAGCATCCAAGTGAGCGAAACAGCGCCCCCTCTGTCTCTGTATGTGTAGCCCATGTATCTGATGCTGTCTGGACCAAAAGAGGATGACATGTCATGCTATTTCTGTCCAGACAGCGTCAAATACATGGGCTACATATAAAGGGGCGTTTCGCTCGGATGCTTTCTCCGGTGATATAGTTTCAGCAGAGAGGAAGAGGCGAAGCGAGAGGGCTCACTCTCGCCAGAATCTGTCCAGAATAAGCCCAATGTGTTTCTATGGGAATAATATGCAGACCTAAGCTTGTCGGCCGCCTTCCCGCCTTTTGGACAAAGACTCCCATTGTTAGGGTGGAGACATGAGCATCTCTTCATTATATACAGATCTCTGGTTTCAGCCTCTTGCAAATTGAAAAGGAAAGTTGGCAGGTGCACAGTGCCCTGTTAGGATGCTGGATTGCCCTAAAGTAAATTTATGTTTCGCCAAAATTATATAATTACTCTTGTCTAAATAAAATAATTCAAAATACTTCACCAGGTAGCATGACTTGGCCACAGAGGATCATTAGCTTGTTGATTTTTTATTTTTTTTTGGTGTGGATTGTTTCAAATCACAAGTATGTAGGCCTATGCTTATTTGGGAAGCCTGTGGGTAGTACTCGTGGCAATAGGTCCAGCTTATTCAGTAAAAAGCGTCTAAAATATGTGTGAAGATAATGTCTTGAGTATAATTTAGAATGTTGAGACAAGAAGAAGGGGAGGGGTGTGGCTTAGATTTGGTGCGTCTCTCTCCAGAATGCATGCATATGTAGGAAAGTGCCCATTTGGCAATGTCTGATTTCCGATTGTCTTAACTCACCACATACACCACGAATAAGCTGAGCTGCTCAGTCATTTTTTTTCTTCACCTCACACAAGTCAACGAAGTCTGTTTATTAACATCCATTGCGAATGATAGTTCCACAGTATTTGAAAAATCTTTCCAACACTCCTGGGCTCGATAATCACCAAGCCTCGGTGTGAAAGAGCAAAATATAATAATCTGATGATCCCATATATCCAGTGGAAATGTCATTTAAAAAAAACAGCTGTCTTTCCCGAGCTCACTGCTGCAGGAAAACTCTGAGGGCCCGTTGATACAATGTTGCAAGTTAACTAGTGAGGACAGCTCCAGCCTGACAAGGTGATGATTTGATACAATGTTGCACTTTAACATTCTTTTTCAACAGGATTCTAATTTAACAGATACAAATTCACGAATGAGCCCCAAAACATGCTATGATTTTATTGATTTTGATAATATTAGTGAAATCTTGACAATGGGCTTGTCCTGGCTACTCTAGGTTACAATGTACATTTACAGGTTTCTAGCACAAGAGAGATCAGCTGCCAGACAGACCCGCCACAGGCTTGTGATTTCTAGGCTATGTCGACAAACTTCAGTGTCCCCTCTATCAGCTAGCTGTCAGTGTCAGTGTCCTCCCTATCAGCTAGCTGTCAGTGTCAGTATCCTCCCTATCAGCTAGCTGTCAGTATCCTCCCTATCAGCTAGCTGTCAGTGTCCTCCCTATCAGCTAGCTGTCAGTATCCTCCCTATCAGCTAGCTGTCAGTGTCAGTGACCTCCCTATCAGCTAGCTGTCAGTGTCAGTGTCCTCCCTATCAGCTAGCTGTCAGTGTCAGTGTCCCCCCTATCAGCTAGCTGTCAGTGTCAGTGTCCCCCCTATCAGCTAGCTGTCAGTGTCAGTATCCTCCCAATCAGCTAGCTGTCAGTGTCAGTATCCTCCCAATCAGCTAGCTGTCAGTGTCAGTATCCTCCCTATCAGCTAGCTGTCAGTGTCAGTGTCCTCCCAATCAGCTAGCTGTCAGTGTCAGTATCCTCCCTATCAGCTAGCTGTCAGTGTCAGTGTCCTCCCTATCAGCTAGCTGTCAGTGTCAGTGTCCTCCCTATCAGCTAGCTGTCAGTGTCAGTGTCCTCCCTATCAGCTAGCTGTCAGTGTCAGTGTCCTCCCAATCAGCTAGCTGTCAGTGTCAGTGTCCTCCCTATCAGCTAGCTGTCAGTATCCTCCCTATAAGCTAGCTGTCAGTGTCAGTGTCCCCCCTATCAGCTAGCTGTCAGTGTCAGTATCCTCCCTATCAGCTAGCTGTCAGTGTCAGTGTCCTCCCTATCAGCTAGCTGTCAGTATCCTCCCTATCAGCTAGCTGTCAGTGTCAGTGTCCCCCCTATCAGCTAGCTGTCAGTGTCAGTGTCCTCCCTATCAGCTAGCTGTCAGTGTCAGTGTCCTCCCTATCAGCTAGCTGTCAGTGTCAGTGTCCTCCCTATCAGCTAGCTGTCAGTGTCAGTGTCCTCCCTATCAGCTAGCTGTCAGTATCCTCCCTATCAGCTAGCTGTCAGTGTCAGTGTCCTCCCTATCAGCTAGCTGTCAGTATCCTCCCTATCAGCTAGCTGTCAGTGTCAGTATCCTCCCTATCAGCTAGCTGTCAGTGTCAGTGTCCTCCCTATCAGCTAGCTGTCAGTGTCAGTGTCCCCCCTATCAGCTAGCTGTCAGTATCCTCCCTATCAGCTAGCTGTCAGTGTCAGTGTCCTCCCTATCAGCTAGCTGTCAGTATCCTCCCTATCAGCTAGCTGTCAGTGTCAGTGTCCCCCCTATCAGCTAGCTGTCAGTGTCAGTGTCCTCCCTATCAGCTAGCTGTCAGTGTCAGTGTCCTCCCTATCAGCTAGCTGTCAGTGTCAGTATCCTCCCTATCAGCTAGCTGTCAGTGTCAGTGTCCTCCCTATCAGCTAGCTGTCAGTGTCAGTATCCTCCCTATCAGCTAGCTGTCAGTGTCAGTATCCTCCCTATCAGCTAGCTGTCAGTATCCTCCCTATCAGCTAGCTGTCAGTATCCTCCCTATCAGCTAGCTGTCAGTGTCAGTGTCCTCCCTATCAGCTAGCTGTCAGTGTCAGTATCCTCCCTATCAGCTAGCTGTCAGTGTCAGTATCCTCCCTATCAGCTAGCTGTCAGTGCCCTCCCTATCAGCTAGCTGTCAGTGCCCTCCCTATCAGCTAGCTGTCAGTGTCAGTGTCCTCCCTATCAGCTAGCTGTCAGTGTCAGTATCCTCCCTATCAGCTAGCTGTCAGTATCCTCCCTATCAGCTAGCTGTCAGTATCCTCCCTATCAGCTAGCTGTCAGTGTCAGTGTCCTCCCTATCAGATAGCTGTCAGTGTCAGTGTCCTCCCTATCAGCTAGCTGTCAGTGTCAGTATCCTCCCTATCAGCTAGCTGTCAGTGTCAGTGTCCTCCCTATCAGCTAGCTGTCAGTGTCCTCCCTATCAGCTAGCTGTCAGTGTCCTCCCTATCAGCTAGCTGTCAGTGTCAGTGTCCTCCCTATCAGCTAGCTGTCAGTGTCAGTATCCTCCCTATCAGCTAGCTGTCAGTGTCAGTGCCCTCCCTATCAGCTAGCTATCAGTGTCCTCCCTATCAGCTAGCTGTCAGTGCCCTCCCTATCAGCTAGCTGTCAGTGTCAGTGTCCTCCCGATCAGATAGCTGTCAGTGTCAGTGTCCTCCCTATCAGCTAGCTGTCACTGTCAGTATCCTCCATATCAGCTAGCTGTCAGTATCCTCCCTATCAGCTAGCTGTCAGTATCCTCCCTATCAGCTAGCTGTCAGTGTCCTCCCTATCAGCTAGCTGTCAGTGTCCTCCCTATCAGCTAGCTGTCAGTGTCAGTGTCCTCCCTATCAGCTAGCTGTCAGTGTCAGTGTCATCCCTATCAGCTAGCTGTCAGTGTCAGTGTCCCCCCTATCAGCTAGCTGTCAGTGTCAGTATCCTCCCTATCAGCTAGCTGTCAGTGTCAGTGTCCTCCCTATCAGCTAGCTGTCAGGGTCCTCCCTATCAGCTAGCTGTCAGTGTCAGTGTCCTCCCTATCAGATAGCTCTCAGTGTCAGTGTCCTCCCTATCAGCTAGCTGTCACTGTCAGTGTCCTCCCTATCAGCTAGCTGTCAGTGTCAGTATCCTCCCTATCAGCTAGCTGTCAGTGTCAGTGTCCTCCCTATCAGCTAGCTGTCAGTATCCTCCCTATCAGCTAGCTGTCAGTATCCTCCCTATCAGCTAGCTGTCAGTATCCTCTCTATCAGCTAGCTGTCAGTGTCAGTGTCCTCCCTATCAGCTAGCTGTCAGTGTCAGTGTCCTCCCTATCAGCTAGCTGTCAGTGTCAGTGTCCTCCCTATCAGCTAGCTGTCAGTATCCTCCCTATCAGCTAGCTGTCAGTGTCAGTGTCCTCCCTATCAGCTAGCTGTCAGTGTCAGTGTCCTCCCTATCAGCTAGCTGTCAGTGTCAGTGTCCTCCCTATCAGCTAGCTGTCAGTATCCTCCCTATCAGCTAGCTGTCAGTGTCCCCTCTATCAGCTAGCTGTCAATGTCAGTATCCTCCCTATCAGCTAGCTGTCGCTGTCAGTGTCCTCCCTATCAGCTAGCTGTCAGTGTCAGTGTCCTCCCGATCAGATAGCTGTCAGTGTCAGTGTCCTCCCTATCAGCTAGCTGTCACTGTCAGTATCCTCCATATCAGCTAGCTGTCAGTATCCTCCCTATCAGCTAGCTGTCAGTATCCTCCCTATCAGCTAGCTGTCAGTGTCCTCCCTATCAGCTAGCTGTCAGTGTCCTCCCTATCAGTTAGCTGTCAGTGTCAGTGTCCTCCCTATCAGCTAGCTGTCAGTGTCAGTGTCATCCCTATCAGCTAGCTGTCAGTGTCAGTGTCCCCCCTATCAGCTAGCTGTCAGTGTCAGTGTCCCCCCTATCAGCTAGCTGTCAGTGTCAGTATCCTCCCTATCAGCTAGCTGTCAGTGTCAGTGTCCTCCCTATCAGCTAGCTGTCAGGGTCCTCCCTATCAGCTAGCTGTCAGTGTCAGTGTCCTCCCTATCAGATAGCTCTCAGTGTCAGTGTCCTCCCTATCAGCTAGCTGTCACTGTCAGTGTCCTCCCTATCAGCTAGCTGTCAGTGTCAGTGCCCTCCCTATCAGCTAGCTGTCAGTGTCAGTATCCTCCCTATCAGCTAGCTGTCAGTGTCAGTGTCCTCCCTATCAGCTAGCTGTCAGTGTCCTCCCTATCAGCTAGCTGTCAGTGTCCTTCCTATCAGCTAGCTGTCAGTGTCCTCCCTATCATCTAGCTGTCAGTATCCTACCTATCAGCTAGCTGTCAGTGTCAGTGTCCTCCCTATCAGCTAGCTGTCAGGGTCCTCCCGATCAGATAGCTGTCAGTGTCAGTGTCCTCCCTATCAGCTAGCTGTCACTGTCAGTATCCTCCATATCAGCTAGCTGTCAGTATCCTCCCTATCAGCTAGCTGTCAGTATCCTCCCTATCAGCTAGCTGTCAGTGTCCTCCCTATCAGCTAGCTGTCAGTGTCCTCCCTATCAGCTAGCTGTCAGTGTCAGTGTCCTCCCTATCAGCTAGCTGTCAGTGTCAGTGTCATCCCTATCAGCTAGCTGTCAGTGTCAGTGTCCCCCCTATCAGCTAGCTGTCAGTGTCAGTATCCTCCCTATCAGCTAGCTGTCAGTTTCAGTGTCCTCCCTATCAGCTAGCTGTCAGGGTCCTCCCTATCAGCTAGCTGTCAGTGTCAGTATCCTCCCTATCAGCTAGCTGTCGCTGTCAGTATCCTCCCTATCAGCTAGCTGTCGGTGTCAGTGTCCTCCCTATCAGCTAGCTGTCAGTGTCCTCCCTATCAGCTAGCTGTCAGTGTCCTCCCTATCAGCTAGCTGTCAGTGTCCTCCCTATCATCTAGCTGTCAGTATCCTCCCTATCAGCTAGCTGTCAGTGTCAGTGTCCCCCCTATCAGCTAGCTGTCAGTGTCAGTGTCCCCTCTATCAGCTAGCTGTCAGTGTCAGTGTCCTCACTTTCAGCTAGCTGTCAGGGTCCTCCCTATCAGCTAGCTGTCAGTGTCCTCCCTATCAGCTAGCTGTCGCTGTCAGTATCCTCCCTATCAGCTAGCTGTCAGTGTCAGTGTCCTCCCAATCAGCTAGCCGTCAGTGTCCTCCCTATCAGCTAGCTGTCAGTGTCAGTGTCCTCCCTATCAGCTAGCTGTCAGTATCCTCCCTATCAGCTAGCTGTCAGTGTCAGTATCCTCCCTATCAGCTAGCTGTCAGTGTCAGTGTCCTCCCTATCAGCTAGCTGTCAGTATCCTCCCTATCAGCTAGCTGTCAGTGTCAGTATTCTTCCTATCAGCTAGCTGTCAGTATCCTCCAAATCAGCTAGCTGTCAGTGTCAGTGTCCTCCCTATCAGCTAGCTGTCAGTGCCCTCCCTATCAGCTAGCTGTCGCTGTCAGTATCCTCCCTATCAGCTAGCTGTCAGTGTCAGTGTCCTCCCTATCAGCTAGCTGTCGCTGTCAGTATCCTCCCTATCAGCTAGCTGTCAGTGTCCTCCCTATCTACTAGCTGTCGCTGTCAGTATCCTCCCTATCAGCTAGCTGTCGCTGTCAGTATCCTCCCTATCAGCTAGCTGTCAGTGTCCTCCCTATCAGCTAGCTGTCAGTATCCTCCCTATCAGCTAGCTGTCAGTGTCAGTGTCCCCTCTATCAGCTAGCTGTCAGTGTCCTCCCTATCAGCTAGCTGTCGCTGTCAGTATCCTCCCTATCAGCTAGCTGTCAGTGTCAGTGTCCCCTCTATCAGCTAGCTGTCAGTGTCCCCTCTACATTACATTTTAGTCATTTAGCAGACGCTCTTATCCAGAGCGACTTACAGTTAGTAAATACATATATATCTTTTTTATTTTTTTTATTTTTTTATACTGCCGTGGGAATCAAACCCACAACCCTGTTGTTGCAAACGCCATGCTCTATCAACTGAGCTACATCCCTGCCGGCCATTCCCTCCCCTACCCTGGACGACGCTGGGCCAATTGTGCGCCGCCCATGAGTCTCCCGGTCGCGGCCGGCTGCGACAGAGCCTGGATTCGAACCAGGATCTCTAGTGGCACAGTTAGCACTGCGATGCAGTGCCTTAGACCACTGCGCCACTCAGGAGCAGTGGTCTATCAGCTAGCTGTCAGTGTCAGTATCCTCCCTATCAGCTAGCTGTCAGTGTCAGTGTCCTCCCTATCAGCTAGCTGTCAGTGTCAGTATCCTCCCTATCAGCTAGCTGTCAGTGTCAGTGTCCTCCCTATCAGCTAGCTGTCAGTGTCAGTGTCCTCCCTATCAGCTAGCTGTCAGTGTCAGTATCCTCCCTATCAGCTAGCTGTCAGTGTCAGTATCCTCCCTATCAGCTAGCTGTCAGTGTCAGTATCCTCCCAATCAGCTAGCTGTCAGTATCAGTGTCCTCCCAATCAGCTAGTGGCCAGGTCGCAGTTGTAAATGAGAACTTGTTCTCAACTGGCTTACCTGGTTAAATAAAGGTGAAAAAAAAATACAATATCTGTAAGGTCCCTCAGTCAAGCAGTGAATTTCAAACACAGATTCAACCACAAAGGTTTTCCAATGCCTCGCAAAGAAGGTAACCTATTGGTAGATGGGTGAATATCCATTTGAGCATGGTGAAGTTATTAATTACACTTTCGATGGTGTATCTACAGTGGGGGAAAAAAGTATTTAGTCAGCCACCAATTGTGCAAGTTCTCCCACTTAAAAAGATGAGAGAGGCCTGTAATTTTCATCATAGGTACACGTCAACTATGACAGAAAAATTGAGATTTTTTTTCTCCAGAAAATGACATTGTAGGATTTTTAATGAATTTATCTGCAAATTATGGTGGAAAATAAGTATTTGGTCACCTACAAACAAGCAAGATTTCTGGCTCTCATAGACTTGTAACTTCTTATTTAAGAGGCTCCTCTGTCCTCCACTCGTTACCTGTATTAATGGCACCTGTTTGAACTTGTTATCAGTATAAAAGACACCTGTCCACAACCTCAAACAGTCACACTCCAAACTCCACTATGGCCAAGACCAAAGAGCTGTCAAAGGACACCAGAAACAAAATTGATGACCTGCACCAGGCTGGGAAGACTGAATCTGCAATAGGTAAGCAGCTTGGTTTGAAAAAATCAACTGTGGGAGCAATTATTAGTAAATGGAAGACATACAAGACCACTGATAATCTCCCTCGATCTGGGTCTCCACGCAAGATCTCACCCCGTGGGGTCAAAATGATCACAAGAACGGTGAGCAAAAATCCCAGAACCACACGGGGGGACCTAGTGAATGACCTGCAGAGAGCTGGGACCAAAGTAACAAAGCCTACCATCAGTAACACACTACGCCGCCAGGGACTCAAATCCTGCAGTGCCAGACGTGTCCCCCTGCTTAAGCCAGTACATGTCCAGGCCCGTCTGAAGTTTGCTAGAGTGCATTTGGATGATCCAGAAGAGGATTGGGAGAATGTCATATGGTGAGATGAAACCAAAATAGAACTTTTTGGTAAAAACTCAACTCGTCGTGTTTGGAGGACAAAGAATGCTGAGTTGCATCCAAAGAACACCATACCTACTGTGAAGCATGGGGGTGGAAACATCATGCTTTGGGGCTGTTTTTCTGCAAAGGGACCAGGACGACTGATCCGTGTAAAGGAAAGAATTAATGGGGCCATGTATCGTGAGATTTTGAGTGAAAACCTCCTTCCATCAGCAAGGGCATTGAAGATGAAAAGTGGCTGGGTCTTTCAGCATGACAATGATCCCAAACACACCGCCCGGGCAACGAAGGAGTGGCTTCGTAAGAAGCATTTCAAGGTCCTAGAGTGCCCTAGCCAGTCTCCAGATCTCAACCCCATAGAAAATCTTTGGAGGGAGTTGAAAGTCCGTGTTGCCCAGCGACAGCCCCAAAACATCACTGCTCTAGAGGAGATCTGCATGGAGGAATGGGCCAAAATACCAGCAACAGTGTGTGAAAACCTTGTGAAGACTTACAGAAAACGTTTGACCTGTGTCATTGCCAACAAAGGGTATATAACAAAGTATTGAGAAACTTTTGTTATTGACCAAATACTTATTTTCCACCATAATTTGCAAATAAATTCATTAAAAATCCTACAATGTGATTTTCTGGAGAGAAAAAAATCTCATTTTGTCTGTCATAGTTGACGTGTACCTATGATGAAAATTACAGGCCTCTCTCATCTTTTTAAGTGGGAGAACTTGCACAATTGGTGGCTGACTAAATACTTTTTTCCCCCACTGTATACACCCAGTCACTACAAATATACAGGCGTCTTTCCTAACTCAGTTGCCGGAGAGGAAGGAAACCGCTCAGTCATTTCACCATGAAGCCAATGGTGACATTAAAACAGTTACTGAGTTGAATGGCTGTGATAGGAGAAAACTGAGGATGGATTAACAACATTGTAGTTACTCCACAATACTAACCTAAATGACAGAGTGAAAATAAGGAAGCCTGTACAGAATACAAATATTCCAAAACATGCATCCTGTTTGCAATAATGCACTAAAATAAAACTGCAAAAAATGTGGCAAAGAAAGGAACTTTAAGTCCTGAATACAAAGGGTTCTGTTTGGGGCAAATCCAACACAACACATCATTGACTACCACTCTTCATATTTTCAAGCATGGTGGTGGCTGCATCATGTTATGGGTATGCTTGTCATCGGGAAGGACTAGGGAGTTTTTTTAGGATAAAAATAAACGGAATAGATCTAGACAAAATCCTAGAGGAAAACCTGGTTCAGTCTGCTTTCCAGCAGACACTGGGAGACACATTCACCTTTCAGCAGGACAATAACCTAAAACACAAGGCCAAATATACACTGGAGTTGCTTACAAAATAAAATAAAATAAAATTGTATTGGTCACATACACGTGTTTAGCAGATGTTATTGCATGTGTTGCGAAATGCGGGTGTAGCGAAATGCTACCAAGAAGACAGTGAATGTTCCTAAGTGGCCTAGTTACAGTTTTGACTTAAATCAGCTTGAAAATCTATGGCAAGACTTGAAAATGGCTGACTAGCAATCAACAACCAACTTGACAGAGCTTGAAGAATTTTGTACAATCCAGGTGTTCAAACCACTTAAAGACATACCCAGAAAGACTCACAACCTTTGTAAATTAGATTTTTCTGTATATCATAAATTAGCAACAAAAAAAATCTAAAAACAGGTTTTCACTTTGTCATTATGGGGTATTGTGAGTAGTTGGGTGAGGGGAAAAAAAAAGCAATTTAATAAATTTTGAATTCAGGCTGTAACAACAAAATGTGGAGTATGAATACATTCTGAAGGCAGTGTATGTGGGCACAATTACAGTATGTCCTTATCTCTCCCTCCCCTCCAGGATCATGGGTCTTTATGCCTCCGTGGTGCTCGTCATCGGTAAGTTCGTCCGTGAGTTCTTCAGCGGTATATCCCACACCATAATGTTCGAGGAGCTGCCCAACGTGGACCGCATCCTGAAGCTGTGTACCGACATCTTCCTGGTCCGAGAGACGGGAGAGCTGGACCTGGAGGAAGACATGTACGCCAAACTCATCTTCCTCTATCGCTCGCCTGAGACTATGATCAAATGGACCAGGGAAAAGACTCAGTGAGCCTGGCTGTAAAGGCTAGAAGTTATCCCTCAATGTGGATAGAAGTTGAAAAGTATTAACCTCCGACTGGTCTGTGGATACTTGACTAGCACTGGTCCCTGGGATGTTGAAGTTACTGACAGACTCGACCAGTCCAGACAGACTCGACCAGTCCAGTTTGCTGACACTTTAGTCAGTTCTTAACTTTAGTAGTTTTTATGTAAGCAGACCTCCAAGGAGGAAGGAAGGACCAAAGCTTGCCCGCCCCTGTTGCATTTCATTTCAGCAAGCCATGACACCGATCATCTCAGATTTTTTTTAAATAGTATCTGTAGTTAGAAAAAGATAATATAAACTTTCCTGCAACATTATTTTGTTGAAAGACAATTTGAAATTAAGCTAATTGATTGCACACAAATCGTCCATTTCAATTTATAGGAGTCATATAATATTCATTAAATATAATACCAAACATCCAATTTGGACCAAACCACTTATTTCTATTTGTTTTGTCATTCTTTTGTTGGGGGTTACAGGCACAACATTCATGTTAATTTACACACCCAGTTTATACCACATGTACCCATAGGCTGCTCAGACTAACATCACCCCCTACTTCCCATCCCATTCCCCCAGCCCAACATCACTCCAACTCCCCATCCCATTCCCCCAGCCCAACATCACTCCAACTCCCCATCCCATTCCCCCCAGACCAACATCACCCCAACTCCCCATCCCATTCCCCCCAGACCAACATCACCCCAACTCCCCATCCCATTCCCCCCAGACCAACATCACTCCAACTCCCCATCCCATTCCCCCCAGACCAACATCACCCCAACTCCCCATCCCATTCCCCCCCAGACCAACATCACTCCAACTCCCCATCCCATTCCCCCAGACCAACATCACCCCCAACTCCCCATCCCATTCCCCCAGACCAACATCACTCCAACTCCCCATCCCATTCCATTTACATTTACATTTACATTTTAGTCATTTAGCAGACGCTCTTAACCAGAGCGACTTACAGGAGCAATTAGGGTTAAGTGCCTTGCTCAAGGGCACATTAACGTCATTTAGCAGACGCTCTTAGCCAGAGCGACTCACAAATTGGTGCGTTCACCCTATAGCCAGTGGGATAACCACTTTACAATTTGGGGGGGGGGGGGGGGGGGGGGGGGGGGGGGGTTAGAAGGAATACTTTAGCCTATCCCAGGTATTCCTTAAAGAGGTGGGGTTTCAAATGTCTCCGGAAGGTGGTGAGTGACTCCGCTGTCCTGGCGTCGTGAGGGAGCTTGTTCCACCATTGGGGTGCCAGAGCAGCGAACAGTTTTGACTGGGATGGAAGGAAAGAACATTTACATGGAAGGAAAGAACATTTACGATTGAGTGAGGAGAGAACAAACTAACTATCCACAGCAAATACAGATCAGTAGCATTGAAATAGGTAACTGTATATTGCTATGCAACCTCTTTCAAGAGATGAAATAAAACCGGAGTGAGGAATCATATAATAAACTCTATAAAAACAGGATCTAAATGCAAAACTCAAATCTCAAGATGTAAATTCTTCATATAAATTAATTCTGGAATACAATTTGACTGGAAAAAATCAAAATCAGACTCTTGCCATTGTCCGTATTACAGGTTTCTAAAATGACCACAACTGCAAAAAATAGGAGAAATGACAACCGTAAGTGTAATGAGGACTAATTGTACAAATTATTTTGTTTGTAATTACTAATTTTGAAAAAATTCTTACATACATGTCACACATGTAATGTCCACACATTCTTTCACGTTCAGTACAAATGTGTAATATGCAAAAGCTGTAAAAAGTATTGGTGGTGAGTTGGGGCTGGTGTCAGGTGCGTTGGTGTTGTTTTGTTAGAGAGTAGGAGAGGGAAGTATTTATTCCTGCTTGACATCTCCCTTCAGCCTCCTCTTCACACGAGAGTAGGGGCTGAGCTGGTCGTCCATAATGAAGTCATACAGGACCTTCACCCACGATGTGTAGTGGGGCAGGTCATCATAGTACTCTGATGCTATTTTCTTCACCAGAGGTAGCCTACGTCCTGGGATGCTGGGGAAGTCGTGGTGCTCGTTGTGGTAGCCCACGTTGAAGGTGAGCAGGTTGAGGGAGCCATAGTAGGAGTAGGTCTCATGGCCCTTCAGGAACATGTAGTGCTCGGCAATAAAGTGTCCAGATATGGGGTGCAGGCCCATTCCCAGCAAGGAGCCCGCCAACATGTAGACCACAGGCTTGGCTCCACACAGCCAGTAGAGGGCCACATTGAAGGACAGCTGCACAGCCGCGTTGGCCAGCTCCAGCCTGGTGATGGGCTTGGGGTTGATGCAGAGAGGGCGGATGGCGTAGAACAGAGGCTGGAGGATGATCCAGACAAACTTGCGGAAGCGTGTGCAGAAGAACCAGCCCTCAAATTCAGAGGGGATGTCTACGTCTACACCGTCACCTCCCAGGTAGCGGTGGTGGTCCAGGTGGTAGCGCCCCCAGCCCAACATCACCCCCAACTCCCCATCCCATTCCCCCAGACCAACATCACCCCCAACTCCCCATCCCATTCCCCCCAGACTAACATCACCCCCAACTCCCCATCCCATTCCCCCCAGACCAACATCACTCCAACTCCCCATCCCATTCTCCCAGACTAACATCACTCCAACTCCCCATCCCATTCTCCCAGCCCAACATCACCCCCAACTCCCCATCTCATTCCCCCAGACCAACATTACTCCAACTCCCCATCCCATTCTCCCAGACTAACATCACCCCCAACTCCCCATCCCATTCCCCCAGACCAACATCACCCCCAACTTCCCATCCCATTCCCCCAGACCAACATCACCCCCAACTCCCCATCCCATTCCCCCAGACCAACATCACTCCAACTCCCCATCCCATTCCCCCCAGACCAACATCACCCCAACTCCCCATCCCATTCCCCCAGACCAACATCACTCCAACTCCCCATCCCATTCCCCCCAGACCAACATCACTCCAACTCCCCATCCCATTCCCCCCAGACCAACATCACCCCCAACTCCCCATCCCATTCTCCCAGACTAACATCACTCCAACTCCCCATCCCATTCTCCCAGCCCAACATCACCCCCAACTCCCCATCTCATTCCCCCAGACCAACATTACTCCAACTCCCCATCCCATTCTCCCAGACTAACATCACCCCCAACTCCCCACCCCATTCCCCCAGACCAACATCACCCCCAACTCCCCATCCCATTCCCCCAGACCAACATCACCCCCAACTCCCCATCCCATTCCCCCAGACCAACATCACTCCAACTCCCCATCCCATTCCCCCAGACCAACATCACCCCAACTCCCCATCCCATTCCCCCAGCCCAACATCACCCCCAACTCCCCATCCCATTCCCCCCAGCCCAACATCACCCCAACTCCCCATCCCATTCCCCCCAGACCAACATCACCCCCAACTCCCCATCCCATTCCCCCAGACCAACATCACCCCCAACTCCCCATCCCATTCCCCCAGACCAACATCACTCCAACTCCCCATCCCATTCCCCCAGACCAACATCACCCCAACTCCCCATCCCATTCCCCCAGACCAACATCACCCCCAACTCCCCATCCCATTCCCCCCAGCCCAACATCACCCCAACTCCCCATCCCATTCCCCCCAGACCAACATCACCCCCAACTCCCCATCCCATTCCCCCCAGACCAACATCACCCCCAACTCCCCATCCCATTCCCCCCAGACCAACATCACCCCCAACTCCCCATCCCATTCCCCCCAGCCCAACATCACCCCCAACTCCCCATCCCATTCCCCCCCAGCCCAACATCACCCCCAACTCCCCATCCCATTCCCCCCAGCCCAACATCACCCCCAACTCCCCATCCCATTCCCCCCAGCCCAACATCACCCCCAACTCCCCATCCCATTCTCCCCAGACCAACATCACCCCAACTCCCCATCCCATTCCCCCCAGACCAACATCACCCCAACTCCCCCATCCCATTCCCCCCAGACCAACATCACCCCCAAACTCCCCATCCCATTCCCCCCAGACCAACATCACCCCCCAACTCCCCATCCCATTCCCCCCAGACCAACATCACCCCCATCTCCCCATCCCATTCCCCCAGACCAACATCACTCCAACTCCCCATCCCATTCCCCCAGACCAACATCACCCCAAACTCCCCATCCCATTCCCCCAGACCAACATCACCCCCAACTCCCCATCCCATTCCCCCCAGCCCAACATCACCCCAACTCCCCATCCCATTCCCCCCAGACCAACATCACCCCCAACTCCCCATCCCATTCCCCCCAGACCAACATCACCCCCAACTCCCCATCCCATTCCCCCCAGACCAACATCACCCCCAAACTCCCCATCCCATTCCCCCCCCAGCCCAACATCACCCCCAACTCCCCATCCCATTCCCCCCAGCCCAACATCACCCCCAACTCCCCATCCCATTCCCCCCAGCCCAACATCACCCCAACTCCCCATCCCATTCCCCCCCAGCCCAACATCACCCCCAACTCCCCATCCCATTCCCCCCAGACCAACATCATCCCCCAACTCCCCATCCCATTCCCCCCCAGACCAACATCACCCCCAACTCCCCATCCCATTCCCCCCAGCCCAACATCACCCCCAACTCCCCATCCCATTCCCCCCAGACCAACATCACCCCCAACTCCCCATCCCATTCCCCCCAGACCAACATCACCCCCAACTCCCCATCCCATTCCCCCCAGACCAACATCACCCCCAACTCCCCATCCCATTCCCCCAGACCAACATCACCCCCAACTCCCCATCCCATTCCCCCCCAGCCCAACATCACCCCCAACTCCCCATCCCATTCCCCCCAGACCAACAACAACATGGGGGGATGCAAAAGGCCTTATTGTGAAGTAGTATGGGTCATTTTCATTTCCAGTTACATCGTTTTTTTTAAATTTTGTGCCAAATAGAGATTGTGTTCGCAATAATAGAGTTAGGGTAGTTTACATTGTTTGAGTGATATATCAGTGAAGACCACCTCTTCCATGGAAATAGGATACTCAGCCAGAGGGGCGGAAGAATCATGTCTAAACCAATTTAGGAGGGGACGAAATGCTAGTGCCTGGGAATACAATTGAATGTTTGGTACAGACAGTCCTCTTCCTGTTATTACTGTGGCTGACGGATTGGGATATAGTATTTTAATCATATTAATGAAATTGGAGCCAAGTCCCATATGTTCCAAAACCGACCAAAGATATGACCATTCTATCAAAAGCTTTTTCTGTGTTGAGGGATGGAACTGCCCAAGGAGCTTTGGTTTCTGATGAAGCATGTAAGATATGTAACAGACGACGCAGGTGTTTTTTTAACAAACCCGCTTTGGTCCGGATGTACCAATTTGGGTAAGTAAGTTTTGAGACAGGACGACAGAATTAAATATATATATACATATTATCTGTGTTTATCAAAGATAGGGGGCGATAGTGAGAGCACTGGGTGGCATCCTTACCTTTTTACATTTACATTTACATTTTAGTCATTTAGCAGACGCTCTTATCCAGAGCGACTTACAGTTAGCGCATACATTATTTTATGAACCTTTGTGAACGGCTGTGTTCATCATTTCAAGTAACAGTGGACCTAATTGGTTCCAAAATGTTAAATAGACCTCAGGAGGAATATCATCCCAACCAGATGGTTTGTCTTTATTCATGTTATCCAATGCCCTTTTGAGTTCGGGGAGAGAGATTTGGGCTCCCAGCAAGCTGGCTTCCTCAATTGAGAGAAGAGGAGTTTGTATATCTTTTAAAAACAACTTGATCTGGATTGGTGTCGGTTTACAATCAGAGGTGTACAATTCTTTATAGAAAAGGGAGTATCTTTGGTTGATTTAATTTGGGTTCTGATAGTAATTGAGATTCAGTAGTTGCAGTATCCGCTAATTGATCAGTACTCCGTAGCTCGTTAGCCAGTAGACGACTGGGTGGATTACCAGGGAAGTAATGGTTAAGTCTAACACCATGGATGGCAAATTCTGCTCTCTGTCTCATCAATACATTCTGCTCTCTGTCTCATCAATACATTCTGCTCTCTGTCTCATCAATACATTCTGCTCTCTGTCTCATCAATACATTCTGCTCTCTGTCTCATCAATACATTCTGCTCTCTGTCTCATCAATACATTCTGCTCTCTGTCTCATCAATACATTCTGTTCTCTGTCTCATCAATACATTCTGTTCTCTGTCTTATCAATACATTCTGCTCTCTGTCTTATCAATACATTCTGCTCTCTGTCTTATCAATACATTCTGCTCTCTGTCTTATCAATACATTTAGTTCTCTGTCTCATCAATACATTTAGTTCTCTGTCTCATCAATACATTTAGTTCTCTGTCTCATCAATACATTCTGCTCTCTGTCTCATCAATACATTCTGCTCTCTGTCTCATCAATACATTCTGCTCTCTGTCTCATCAATACATTCTGCTCTCTGTCTCATCAATACATTCTGCTCTCTGTCTTATCAATACATTCTGCTCTCTGTCTTATCAATACATTCTGCTCTCTGTCTCATCAATACATTCTGCTCTCTGTCTCATCAATACATTCTGCTCTCTGTCTTATCAATACATTCTGCTCTCTGTCTCATCAATACATTCTGCTCTCTGTCTTATCAATACATTCTGCTCTCTGTCTTATCAATACATTCTGCTCTCTGTCTTATCAATACATTTAGTTCTCTGTCTCATCAATACATTTAGTTCTCTGTCTCATCAATACATTTAGTTCTCTGTCTTATCAATACATTCTGCTCTCTGTCTTATCAATACATTTAGTTCTCTGTCTTATCAATACATTTAGTTCTCTGTCTTATCAATACATTCTGCTCTCTGTCTCATCAATACATTTAGTTCTCTGTCTCATCAATACATTTAGTTCTCTGTCTTATCAATACATTCTGCTCTCTGTCTTATCAATACATTTAGTTCTCTGTCTTATCAATACATTCTGCTCTCTGTCTTATCAATACATTTAGTTCTCTTTCTCATCAATACATTTAGTTCTCTGTCTTATCAATACATTCTGCTCTCTGTCTTATCAATACATTTAGTTCTCTGTCTTATCAATACATTCTGCTCTCTGTCTTATCAATACATTCTGCTCTCTGTCTTATCAATACATTCTGCTCTCTGTCTTATCAATACATTTAGTTCTCTGTCTTATCAATACATTCTGCTCTCTGTCTTATCAATACATTCTGCTCTCTGTCTTATCAATACATTTAGTTCTCTGTCTCATCAATACATTCTGCTCTCTGTCTCATCAATACATTTAGTTCTCTGTCTCATCAATACATTTAGTTCTGTTTTGACTTTGGAGAGAGCAGTCGCTACCTGGTCTGAAAAAAAGTGTTTGTTGAGAACACTCTGTCCTTAACAACTTTTCAAATTCTGATATCTTCTTTAATTGTGATTTATTCAGCCCAGATGCAAATGCCGTTGCGTTGTTTTTAATAAAACCTTTGGTGGCATGCATCCCATAGAATCCAGGGTTCATCGACTGAATTATTATTGATCATTATTGAATTAATTCGATTCAGTTTCAAATTGTTCACAGAAAGTAGGATTTTTGTAGTAAGGAAACATTAAAGCATCATCTTGTGAACAAACCACTTCCTAACAATGACTAAGACGTGAGGAATCCAAATAAATGATCAAAATTATATAAAATATTGTTTATTCATGCTATGTAATGAATTCTCTGTTTTTCCCGCTGTTCAGAGAAATTAGCCATTGAAGTCGCTTGCATTTCCCCCTATAAATTAGTGTTAAAGTACCCGGTTTTGTCCACTAGATGCCGCTGTTTCTGCTGTTACTGCCACACCCTTTTATACATTTTGGCTGGTCTCTTTGTGTTTATTAAATGGACCCTTATGCAACTTTGGGTAGAAAACCAATAGCTTTTGCTCATGGTGAAAAAAATAAATGGTGTGGTCGTCCTTACAATTCAAGCCTGTCCTCCATGAAAGCAATTCAAACACACACAAACTGTTCTTCTCTTAGGCTTTATCTGTATCCATGAAACGGCCCCTGTGTGTTTCTTCCCTTCAAAGAAGTTCTGGATTAGTTACTGTTGGACCATTCCTGGTGAACAAAGCAAACCATTGGGCTACACGCAGGGTTCTTCAATTCCGGTCCTGGAGGGCCGAAACACCTCTGTTTTTCATCCTCTCCTTCTTAATCAGGGGCTAATTCAGACCTGGGACACCAATTAACTACCAGGTAGAAATAAAAAACAGAAGTGTTTCGGCCCTCCAGGACCGGAATTGAAGAACCCTGGGCTACAGGAATTCTAATGGTTTCAATGTTATGGTCTCTAATGGTCTTCAGTGGTAAAAGCCCCAACTACACACTATGGTATTTTGCAATGATAATGGTATTGGGTTGGGTTTAATGGTAAATGTCACTAATCAAACAGCATATATAGATGGATAAAATGGGGTGGCAGAAACAGCAGGAACTTTCACACTAATTGTTGTGGGGAAAATCAAGCGACTTCGATGGCTAATTTCTCTGAACAGGTGGAAAAAAACCATCACCAAATTCACTGAGAATACATTACATATGATGGATAAAATAATACTCCAAGCCACAGCTTCATAATACTTGTCGAACATAGAGAACTGATACTGTATAATGGCCTTTTGAGGTGGTCTTGGTGTGGGGTTTGGGGGGGTCCGTTGGTGGCTTTTGACCATTTATTTGGATTCCTCACTTCTTAATCATTGCTAAGAAGAAGTTTGGTCCAAATTGGATATTGGGTACTATATTTATTGAATTTTGTATGAATCCTATACACTTAAATGGCCAATTTGGGTGCACTCAATTTGCTTAATTCCTCTAGAGTTCAAATAATCTTTCAACAAATGTAATGTTTCAGGAATGCTAATCTTATCTATTTCTAACTACAAAAAAAAAAAAAAACGATTTCTGAAAAATCTTCCTTTCTTGTGCTTTTTGAGGTGGAACGATTACACTGCCTTAGAACACAAACCCTACTGGACAATAGAGTGACTCAAGACACAAAGAGAGTTGGGACAAAAGAACAGGGTGTCTTCTCTGATCACACAGGGTTTAACATGTGGTCCTCTGTAGCTCAGCTGGTAGAGCATGGCGCTTGTAACGCCAAAGGTAGTGGGTTCGATCCCCGGGACCACCCATAAGTAAAAATGTATGCACACATGACTGTAAGTCGCTTTGGATAAAAGCGTCTGCTAAATGGCATATTATTATTATTATTATTATATTATTAACATGATCTAAAGAGCTCTGACTACTAAACCTGACTACCCTACTGTAGACCAATGTTCTGTGAGACTACAGTAACTTCATCTCTGTCCCTGTCTCCTTCCTAGTTGTCTGTGCTGACAGCAGTGTGGATTACACAGGTCAGTGTTTTTCATTAAAAAAAGGGCTTTCCCACCAATGGAGGATGAGCGCGACGAGGAACTTACACAGGATTGGTCCGTTCAGATTTCAAACCTTTTCCCCCCCGATTGGAGCTCCTGGATTGTGGGGTTGTGCAATATTATAGAGCTCTTCTTCAATATTAAGTCCTTCTCTTAGACTGATGTTTTTTGAAGTACGTTGTCATGGTTACGTACGAGGCAGCTTCTCACCAAAAAAGCCGATTACGTCACCTTGGGCAATAGGAGAGCTGCTCAGATGCATTATTCAACACATCTAACTAAACCTGTGTAGGGTTGGAACATTTCAGTAATTTACCCCAAAAATTCCCAGGTTTTCCAGAAATCCCGATTGGAGGATCCCAGAATCAGAAGGGAATAAGCAGGGAAATCCTCCAACCAGGATTTCTGGAAAACCTGGGAATTTTGGGGGGAAAGTTACCAGAATTTTGCAACCCTAAACATGTGTTAATTATCGGATATGATCTTTCTCAGGAAAAGAGGAGAGTTGTTGTTTCATCATGAAAGGGTTCACGCTTATTCATTTTAATGTCTGGAACAGAAACATTCACACGTTGTCATGGTAGTTATTGAAGGTTGAATGGATGATTTTTAAGATCATAAAAAGAGAATGAAATCAAATAAAAGTTATGAAATGTTAAAAGGCTAGAGGTCACGGGTTACTGGGATGGATTCATGGTTGTTAACTTGGGATGGATCTATTTCCTGGTACGCTTATTGACCAAGGGACAACAACTCTAGACTGTTACAGAACTGAGAAGATGAACCTTGTGGCCTCCTGTCTGTGTTATGCTGAGGCAGATATTGCTTTAAATAGATGGAGGTCAGAGGTTGACATTTTTGGGACAATATTGGGATACATGCTATGTTCAGGGTACAGGTTATGTTTAGGGTACAGGTTATAATATATAATATAGGTTATGTTTAGGATACAGGTTATGTTTAGGGTACAGGTTATGTTTAGGGTACAGGTTATGTTTAGGATACAGGTTATGTTTAGGATACAGGTTATGTTTAGGATACAGGTTATGTTTAGGATACAGGTTATGTACACAATGAATATGATATGTTATTATGCTGGTCTATTCGACTCGAAGGACCGATTTATCAGAGAGGAAACTTACAGTTGAAATTGTCCAGTTTGAGCAGAGCCCAGGTTAGGGGGCAGGTTTTGAAGTTTTAAATCAGGGTATCATGAAGCTACTGGACTGGAGCATTCTCATGGACACTGGTGACGGACATAATCCATTCTATTGGACACTGGTGACGGACATAATCCATTCTCATGGACACTGGTGACGGACATAATCCATTCTCATGGACACTGGTGACGGACATAATCCATTCTCATGGACACTGGTGACGGACATAATCCATTCTCATGGACACTGGTGACGGACATAATCCATTTTGTTTTTCAACTTCTACCGCCGTTAGTAGACTCATCCCAACTCATGTAGAGGACGACTTCTGTGTGACTTCAGTATGACTTCCACTCAACCAAGTATTACTTCAAGTTTCATCAACATAAAGAGGAGGAGCAGCAAAAAAAAAAAGAAAAAGGAGTTGGAGAAAATAGCCCATTCATAGAAAACATAAACATTGTTTGTTTGTTTGGACCTTTGGTCTGAGCTATGCATTAGAGGACATTGTAGCATGAAAAAAAAAAAAAGTATATTATCGTCATGAGGAATTTTCATTACATACATATCAGCTTTAGGGAGGGAGGGGGTGAAAGGTGACCTGTCATGTTGGCTGTATGTTTTAAAGGAGTTTTAAAGGAGCTGTATGTTTTAAAAGAGTTTTAAAGGAGCTGTATGTTTTAAAAGGAGTTTTAAAGGAGCTGTATGTTTTAAAGGAGTTTTAAAGGAGCTGTATGTTTAAAGGAGTTTTAAAGGAGCTGTATGTTTTAAAAGAGTTTTAAAGGAGCTGTATGTTTTAAAAGGAGTTTTAAAGGAGCTGTATGTTTTAAAGGAGTTTTAAAGGAGCTGTATGTTTAAAGGAGTTTTAAAGGAGCTGTATGTTTTAAAGGAGTTTTAAAGGAGCTGTATGTTTTAAAGGAGTTTTAAAGGAGCTGTATGTTTTAAAGGAGTTTTAAAGGAGCTGTATGTTTTAAAGGAGTTTTAAAGGAGCTGTATGTTTTAAAGGAGTTTTAAAGGAGCTGTATGTTTTAAAGTTTAAAGTGGCATAGTAATGGTCCAGTTGTATGTTTAAAGGTTTAAACATTGTATAGTTTTAATGGTCCATTATTGAAACATGATATTGGTTAATTGGTTATGGCCCTGTGGTCCACAAATAAAAGGTCAACTCTGAGCTTTCAAAAGGTTAAGTTACTTGTTTTTTGCACTTTTATTTTGAGAAGGTCCAACCCAGTATTATGTTGACTAACTTTAGATATAGAAATTATGAATGATTATCAGTTGTTGGTTATACTTTATGGTTATGACTTTATTTAATAAGCCATTATAAATGCTTTAGAAATTAATATAGATGCTTTGTAATGCTTCTAAATGTTTATAAATGCTTGAGTTAGAAAAATCCAGTTTTCACTACCAACATATCGAGATGGGGAATTTTCCATTCAACACGACTCAGTCACAAGGTAAGAGATTGACCCTTTTATTTTCCACTGATGGACAAATTTTTGTACACTCCAGTCCAGTTTTGATTTGGCTTAATGCACAGATACAGAGATCTCTTATCAGGGAAAGCAGCACTAGTGTGAATTAAGACCAAAGAGAGGCTAAAGGACATCCCAGAACAGAAGGAGAGGACAATCTAACGCTCTCGTTAAATATACACAAAGCCTTAAGAAGCTTTACGTCCATTATAAAGGCCCTTCCTTTCCAACCATCTTAGAACTGCTCCAACCCTCAGGCTCCATCCCAAACGGCACCCGGTTCCCTCAATAGTGCACTACTTTTGACCAAGGCCAAAGTAGTCAAAAGTAGTGCCACTATGTAGGGAATAGGGTGCCATTAGGGGGGACAACCTGTCTCGTTAAAACATGGTCTCTCAATAATTTAGTATCCTCTCTAGATCCAATGAACAACAGTATTGTATGTACAGAGACCACAACAACAACATGACACTGACTGTAACCACAGACTATGATTATGGTTTATTGCTGTGTGCGCAATAAAGTAAATGGGTGGTTTCTCCTAAAGGACATGAAAATACATACAACCACAAGAAATACACAACCTAGCCTACAACGTGTATTGTAGCTCTTTTAACATACAGGATCTCTGCCTAGCTGTCTATTTTGCTTGGTTCATTTCTATTTAACTAGGCAAGTCAGTTAAGAACAAATTCTTATTTACAACGACGGCCTACACCGGCCAAACCCGGACGACGCTGGGGCCAATTGTGCGCCGCCCTATGGGACTCCCGATCACGGCCGGTTGTGATACAGCCTGGAATCGAACCAGGGGGTCAGTAGTGACGCCTCAAGCACTGAGATGCAGCGCCTTAGACCGCTGCGCCACTCGGGAGCCGTTATAGTTTGTTTTCAAGACGCTAACCTCTAGCTAAATAAAAACGCCATCCATTTAGAGAACATTTCAATGGAATCACACAATGGAATCAGATTCACACAAATAAATAATCATGTTTTATTGTCGCTGACTCACTTAAAGAGTGTTGTGTGAATAAGGAAGGAATATAATCCAGTAAACATCTCTTGTCTTTGTACAGTAAAGATATGGGTCGAGTTCCCTGCCCGACTACATTGCAGACACATGCCAGATCCTATGCCTGGATAGGTACAGTATTTAACATATCAGCTAACCACATATGGCATAGCAACCTGATGGCCGACTGCACAGTCGATCAACCAAATCTTATCGGTCACATGCTTGGTAAACAACAGGTGTAGACTAACAGTGAAATGCTTGACGGGTCCTTCCCAACAATGCAGAGAGGGAGAAAATAGAGACCATAAGAAAATAAATAAATTCACATTGAGTAACGATACACAGGGTACCAGTACTGAGTCAATGTGCAGGGGTACGAGGTAATTGAGGTAGATATGTACATATACAGGGCCTTCGAAAAGTATTCAGACCCCTTGACTTTTTCCACATTTTGTTACATTACAGCCTTATACTGAAATGGATTCAACACAGCACCCGAGCGCCGCTCTGTCCCGTTACAACTGTTGGATTTTCACATCCAAGTAACGAGAGGTCTCAACCCCCCCCCCCCCCCCCCCCCCAGGATTTTTTTTTTTACATTTGAGTGAACTGATCAATGCGTCCGCACAATTTCTGAGCGCATATTGCATTACGAACTGCCTCCTGTCCAGAGCCTCCTGTCCAGACCAGTGAGTCACAGCTCTTCCTCGCTGTGTGGTGACGTGGGTCGCGTCAGCCACACTATGAACCTACAAACAGATGACCGGGTGCACTTACACATAAAAGCTATGCACGATGCAGGCGTGCATTCTCAAAGCCTGAGGGCAGATTGAGGATCACTGACCAGGTCTCCCTTGTCAATACAATATAGTAAAAGCAAAACTGATCCTCGATCTGCCCCAAAATGCTTTTTTGAAGATCCTTATTAACTGTGAGGGGGATCTTGGATGGTTGGTGGCCTGGCGGTTGGGAGCTTGGGCTGGTTGCCGAGACGTCGCTGGTTCGGGTCCCCGATTCGACTGTGTTGGGGGATCTGTCCTTGTGCGGGGTACTTGACCCTGGTCGCTCTGGATGAGAGTGTCTGCTAGATGACTAAATGTAATGTAAATATTGAGTAGCTTCACTGCAGGTAGATTGTATGTTTAAATTTAGTTTTTTTATATATATACAGTGCATTCGGAAAATATTCAGACCCCTTGACTTTTTCCACATTTTGTTACTTTACCGCCTTATTCTAAAATGGATTAAATTGTTTTGTTTTTTTACCCCTCATCAATCTATACACAATACCCCATAATGACAAAGCAAAAACAGGTTTTTAGACATTTTTACAAATGTATTAAAAATAAAACAACTGAAATATGACATTTACAGTGGGGAGAACAAGTATTTGATACACTCCCTCCCCTCAATACGGTGCAGTCGTCCTGTCCCTTTGCAGAAAAGCATCCCCAAAGAATGATGTTTCCACCTCCATGCTTCACGGTTGGGATGGTGTTCTTGGGGTTGTACTCATCCTTCTTCTTCCTCCAAACACGGCGAGTGGAGTTTAGACCAAAAAGCTCTATTTTTGTCTCATCAGACCACATGACCTTCTCCCATTCCTCCTCTGGATCGTCCAGATGGTCATTGGCAAACTTCCGACAGGCCTGGACATGCGCTGGCTTGAGCAGGGGGACCTTGCGTGCGCTGCAGGATTTTAATCCATGACGGCGTAGTGTGTTACTAATGGTTTTCTTTGAGACTGTGGTCCCAGCTCTCTTCAGGTCATTGACCAGGTCCTGCCGTGTAGTTCTGGGCTGATCCCTCACCTTCCTCATGATCATTGATGCCCCACGAGGTGAGATCTTGCATGGAGCCCCAGACCGAGGGTGATTGACCGTCATCTTGAACTTCTTCCATTTTCTAATAATTGCGCCAACAGTTGTTGCCTTCTCACCAAGCTGCTTGCCTATTGTCCTGTAGCCCATCCCAGCCTTGTGCAGGTCTACAATTGTATCCCTGATGTCCTTACACAGCTCTCTGGTCTTGGCCATTGTGGAGAGGTTGGAGTCTGTTTGATTGAGTGTGTGGACAGGTGTCTTTTATACAGGTAACGAGTTCAAACAGGTGCAGTTAATACAGGTAATGAGTGGAGAACAGGAGGGCTTCTTAAAGAAAAACTAACAGGTCTGTGAGAGCCGGAATTCTTACTGGTTGGTAGGTGATCAAATACTTATGTCATGCAATAAAATGCAAATTAATTACTTAAAAATCATACAATGTGATTTTCTGAATTTTTGTTTTAGATTCCGTCTCTCACAGTTGAAGTGTACCTATGATAAAAATTACAGACCTCTACATGCTTTGTAAGTAGGAAAACCTGCAAAATTGGCAGTGTATCAAATACTGGTTCTCCCCACTGTACATAAGTATTCAGACCATTTACTCAGTACTTTGTTGAAGCACCTTTGGCAGCGATTGCAGCCTCTAGTTTTCATGGATATGACACTATAAGCTTGGCACACCTGTATTTGGGGAGTTTCTCCCATTCTTCTCTGCAGATCCTCTCAAGCTCTGTCAGGTTGGACGGGGAGCGTCGCCTCACAGCTATTTCAGGTCTCTCCTGAGATGTTAGATCGGGTTCAAGTCTGGGCTCTGGCTGAGCCACTCAAGGACATTCAGAGACTTGTCCCAAAGCCACTCCTGCGTTGTCTTGGCTGTGTGCTTAGGGTTGTCGTCCTGTTGGAAGGTGAACCTTCACCCCAGTCTGAGGTCCTGAGCGCTCTGGAGCAGGCTTTCATCAAGGATCTCTCTGTACTTTGCGCCGTTAATCTTTCCCTCGATCCTGACTAGTCTCCCAGTCCCTGCCGCTGAAAAACATCCCCACAGCATGATGCTGCCACCACCATGCTTCACCATAGGGATGATGCCAGGTTTCCTCCAGACGTGACGCTTGGCATTCAGGCCAAAGAGTTCAATCTTGGTTTCATCAGACCAGAGAATCTTGTTTCTCATGGTCAGAGTCCTTTAAGTGCCTTTTGGCAACTCCAAGCAGACTGTCATGTGCCTTTTACCGAGGAGTGGCTTTCATCTGGCCACTCTACCATAAAGGAGTGCTGCAGAGATGGTTGTCCTTCTGGAAGGTTCTCCCACCTCCACAGAGGAAGTCTGGAGCTCCGTCAGAGTGACCATCGGGTTCTTGGTCACCTCCCTGACCAAGGCCCTTCTCTGTTTGAATTACATGAAAGAAATGCACTAGATCATGAATATAGTTGCTTGACACCACACATTTAATTATATTATAGCACTTTTTCCTTTTCCCACGTCGTATTTTGAATTTCATAACGAATGAATGGACAATACACGGACCATATCGCCAATACCAGGTTGAAACATCTCTGGCGACGTTTTGTAAACCACACCTGTAATGCTCCAACATGTTGGGTTTAAATCACTATCTGGTGTTACAATCTGTAGCTAACCTGGGGGATTATGAATGCATACTGCCCTGAGATTAGCAGATAGCTAGCTAATGAACCTGCAACTCAAGGTCAATCTTGTAATTGTAACTAGTTAGGTGGCAATTTAACATAGTGTCGATATTCTTGACAAAGTTGCTAGCTAACGTCAACTAAGATTCGAAGAAGCGTCTAACTGCGATGCTGGCTAACCAGCGAAATCCTTTAGCGATGTGTTCATATGCTTCGTTCATTTTTGCTGGCCATGGTCCTATCGTGGTCGTCGAGTAGATTTTATTTGTTAGAAAATTGTAGCCGAGAACCAGGATACACAAATGCCGTTGGTGTTTGGATTAAAATATGTCGCAGAACTGTGGATGCTGAGATGGCATTGCGCAATGCACCACACTCGGTATATATTAGACTGGCATTCAACATAAAGAAATGCTGTCAAATCGTGCTTTTGGGGGAAACTTGTGGATAGAGATTTGAGAGAAGGTTATTATAGTAGGAAAACTTATAGTAGGAAAACTGTGTGATATTATGTTAAGTGATAGGTATTTCATAATGTCATTTTCACGCAAGGCTTTTAAAGCATAAGGTTTGGATTTGGGAATGGGACACTAGTCAATAGAAAAATATACATGTAGAGTTTAAAGAAAATCTTGCCTCAAGAGAAAGAAACGAGCATTGGCCTAAACAGTCAGAGAGATCTGATAACATGTATTTATCATTAGTCCCTCTCTCAACATGACATGTTTTCAACAAAAAACTTCAACTAAATTTATTTAAATGTATATAATCCGGCTAGATGTCTGTCTCCATGCCGTAGTAACAGTAATGCACATGCTTTTTATTATGATAATTGAATTGACACACAGCATGCAACCACTTCGACGCTTGCAACTTTCGTATCCTTTGGAATGCGACGGAAGCGGAAAGATTCGGATGCGCCTGCGGTAACGGTGCGGATCAGTGCTCTCCGGGATCCTTGGGACGTCCCTACCCTAAACCCTAACTCAGGGTTTCCCACGTTTTGTTTTTTGCTCTAACACTACACAGCTGATTGAAATAATCAACTAATCATCAAGCTTTGATCATCTGAATCAGCTGTGTAGTGTTAGGGCAAAAAAAACAAAACTAGCACCGAGTTTGTGGAAACGCTGCCCTAACCTTAACAAAAACCCTTACCTAACCTATTTTAGGTTTCAACCTCAATGGGGTGGGGGGTAAGGACATCCCAAGGATTCCGGATAGCAAGGACCCTGCGGTGACGTAATGAAAAAGCTACCAGAGGTGCGTTCAGTTCGCTTGAACGTTTGCTACGTTGCAGAACGGTTTGTACTGAACGACACGTTTTCCCCAAAACGTTATTGTACGTTCTTGAACAGACTAAAGGTCTACGTTTGCTGCCGTTCGGTGGTGTGGCGACTGGCCATGCCGACAGCGTTCCCCAACCCCTCCCCGTTTTTCAACCGGTCTTTTAGTACAGCACCGTTTCAGTTCAATTGAACTTTCCAGAACGTAAAAACGTAATGAACACAGCCCTTGATTCTCTTGACAGCAGCTGAACAATTTGGAAACTTTACCGAACTAACTTCCAAGACTAAAGAAAAATTACTAAAAGTGGGCCCACGTAGTTATTTTCGCTTTTAAAAGCGTGTGTAGGTGTTCAAATGTGGAATTATTGATGGATTCGCGGTATGAGATCCAGCGGAGGGCCGGTGGGGGATCGGCGAATGCTTCCCCGGCTCTGGGGGCACAGTCTCGCCGCAGGAAGATGCCGCCCAGACCCGCCGATTATAAACTTCAGATCATTATCATCGGCTCCCGTGGAGTAGGCAAAACCAGTCTAATGGAAAGATTTACCGACGACACCTTCTGCGAAGCATGCAAATCAACCGTTGGTAAGGAATGTCCAGATATCGTTAGCCTCCTTTGCTAGCCAAAACTAGCTGCTAACAGTTCTGTTATTGTTGTGTTCTATGCTAGCTAACCCTTGGCTAGTTAGCTAGCTAGCAATCAGTTTTTACACTAACTACATGACTTGACGCAAACCGACCTAGCTAACCCTTTATCTGTGAACACGTATTAGGCTACTGTATGGTCACCATCATAGATTTTACAACAACTATTTGTAAAGAAGTTGGTAACAACAGGGGAAGACTGCAATGTGTAAAAGCTTGAGGTTGTTGTTGTTGACACTGATCTGTCAAACAGAGCACTGAGAGAAGCTAGCTAGTACTGTAACTTGATCCCTGTCCAGCAACTAGACTAGAGGTTACTGAGGGCCCTAGTAACTGTACTGTTGCCTTGTCAGAATTGTTGTTACTAGCTACCTTGATCCAGAGGAACCCAATAGTGGCTTTTAGTATTTTGTCATAAATAAAAAACGGTCTACTACAATAACTTACTTCACAGTGATATTGTTATTAATATTTTTTTCTCTCCAGGTGTTTAGAATCAATAAATCCAGCGTAATTATCCATTTACATTTCAAATATCCTGAGGCATAGACAATGTATCAGTTCTATATCTATGGTGAGAGGTATGCTGTCTGTCCTTGTGACACTATCAGGGGCCGTTTCTGAACCTCTTGGTCTGTAGACCCACACGTCCCTGGGATGTTGCTGACTGGTCCCTCAGGTTTTTAACTGACACTGATTTAGTCACTTCTCTTAGCCTAGTTTTGAGGCCTACGTGGTCCTTGCTGGTCACTTGCCGGTCCTCACTGTTTAAGTGCTCAAGCCTGATTGAGTTAAATCCTCCACACAGGGACAGGACTTGAATGGTCTTGAACAGAGGGTCAGTGACATCCACTCTTATAAACCCATTATTACATTTACATTTTAGTCATTTAGCAGACGCTCTTAACCAGAGCGACTTACAGGAGCAATTAGGGTTAAGTGCCTTGCTCAAGGGCACATTAACGTCATTTAGCAGACGCTCTTAGCCAGAGCGACTCACAAATTGGTGCGTTCACCCTATAGCCAGTGGGATAACCACTTTACAATTTGGGGGGGGGGGGGGGTTAGAAGGAATACTTTATCCTATCCCAGGTATTCCTTAAAGAGGTGGGGTTTCAAATGTCTCCGGAAGGTGGTGAGTGACTCCGCTGTCCTGGCGTCGTGAGGAAGCTTGTTCCACCATTGGGGTGCCAGAGCAGCGAACAGTTTTGACTGGGCTGAGCGGGAGCTGTGCTTCCGCAGAGGAAGGGGAGCCAGCAGGCCAGAGGTGGATGAACGCAATGTCCTCGTTTGGGTGTAGGGACTGATCAGAGCCTGAAGGTACAGAGGTGCCGTTCCCCTCACTGCTCCATAGGCAAGCACCATGGTCTTGTAGCGGATGCGAGCTTCAACTGGAAGCCAGTGGAGTGTGCGGAGGAGGGGGGTGACGTGAGAGAACTTGGGAAGGTTGAACATTATAGTATGACCATACCATCTTTGTGCCAAGTCACCCATTATTTCATTATCCTCATGCAAAGCATTGAAGGAATCTGGCTTTCCTTGCTAACAGGCGAGGGGAACTAATTTATCTCTTGTGAAACAGTCTCTTGAGGTAGATCATGCAGACCACCACAGGAACATGGATATACATGCAGGTTGACGTTTGTCATGAGTCATGTCCAGGATGCAGAACTGAGTGATTTCCCCTTAGATAGACCAGCTGCAAAGTCAAAATTGGTCTATATTGTAAAAATACATGAAAACAAAGATGAGCTTTTTGGTCTTAATTTAAGGTTAGGGTTAGCAGTGTGGTTAAGGTTAGGTTTAAAATAAGATTTTATGACTTTGTAGCTGTGCCAGCTATTGCCAGAAGATGCCGACAGTTATGATAGTTATTCTATTGTCATGACGGTCTTCATCCATAACTGTCGGTTACACGGTTATAAGGTAATTGTGCCAGCCCTAACACACACACACACACACACACACACACACACACACACACACACACACACACACACACACACACACACACACACACACACACACACACACACAGCCATGGAACTTACCCAGGACAGAAGATCTGCCACTTTCCCCATAGTTCCCAAAATAGTCCCTCTCACACTGACACTCTCCTCCCTGGCTCAGGCAGCTGCCACGTCTGGCCTCCATCTTGTTGTGCCTTGTCATCCTGGTGACACAGCTCTCTCTCTCTCTCTGTGTGAAGCAACAGGTTATTGGCTCTTCATATTGGCCCTCTGAGGGTCTCCGTCTGTCTGCCTGTTCATCGTGTTTTGATGACAGGAACTGAGGAGGAAAACTGCTGTAGGGTTACAGAAAGATTTGATTAGTCTGTGTCGTCATCCCAGTCGGCCCTGTCATAAACAAAATATCTGATGTAAAATATCTTTACATTTCTAGCACAGAAGTGTGTGATAATGACAACTTTTTCCTTGTTGTAGTATTTTCTCCATGAATTTTTATATTCCAAAGCGCTTTGGAAGAACTTGCTATTTGAACTAGCCTGTTTGTCAATGTCCCCTGTGTCTGGATGGCTGACTGGCTGGTTGATTGACTGACTGGCTGATTGACTGCCTGTCTGGATGGCTGACTGACTGGCACAGGGGAAAGAGCATGAAAAACATGACAAAATACACATTTGTCCCTGTTTTCTTCCTGTAGGAGTAGATTTTAAGATCAAGACGGTGGAGCTGAGAGGGAAGAAGATCAGGTTGCAGATCTGGTGAGTCAACAGGAAACAGGAAGTCATCATCAGCCACCACCTCACACAGACTGAAATGTACTGTACTGTAGTGCAGTTTCCCAAACTCTGTCCTGTTTATTTCTCTCAAATGTTGTGTACAGATTTGTTTACATCCCTGTTAGTGAACATTTCTCCTTTGCCAAGATAATCCATCCTCCTGACAGGTGTGGCATATCAAGAAGCTGATTAAACAGCATGATCATTACACAGGTGCACAATAGAAGACCACTCTAAAATGTGCAGTTTTGTCAAACCGCACAATGCCACAGATGTCTCAAGTTTTGAGGGAGCGTGCAATTGGCATGTTAACTGCAGGAATGTCCACCAGAGCTGTTGCCAGAGAATTTAATGTTTAATTTCTCTACTGTAAGGCCACTCCAACGTCGCTTTAGAGAATTTGTCAGTACGTCCAACCGGCCTCACAACCGCAGACCACATGTATGGCGTCGTGTGGGCGAGCGGTCTGTTGATGTCAAACGTTGTGAACAGAGTGCCCCATGGTGGCGGTGGGGTTATGGTATGGGCAGGCATAAGTTACGGACAACGAACACAGCAGCATTTTATCGATGGCAATTTGAATTTACAGAGATACCGTGACGAGATCCTGAGGCCCATATTTTTATTAAAGGTATCTGTGACCAGCAGATGCATATCTGTATTCCCAGTCATGTGAAATCCATAGATTAGGGCCTAATGCATTTATTTCAATTGACTGATTTCCTTTTATAAACTGTAACTCAGTAAAATCTTTAGAAATTGTTGCACGTTGTGTTATATATTTTTGTTCAGTACATTATGTTTTAGTCAAATATTATATCTGTTTTCCAAGTCTACAAATGATTTGTTATTATGATCCTGCCTCCTAACCATCCGCTCACGAAGAAATTGGCCCGTGGCTGAAATCTAGTTGATGATCCCTGACATACAACATGAACTGACACTTCAGGCTACAGTAATGGACCGTACCGTGTTGTTCAGCTATCTTCTGCTGCACGGAATAGCTGACCGTTTCATGTTACAGCTGCACGGAATAGCTGACCGTTTCATGTTACAGCTGCACAGAATAGCTGACCGTTTCATGTTACAGCTGCATGACACCGCAGAGACTGTAGCTACACATCCTGATGTTGGCATTTAGTGTGTGACTGTGCTGCCTAACCTCTGTCTGTCTGTCAGTCAGCCCTAACCTCTCTGTCTGTCAGTCAGCCCTAACCTCTCTGTCTGTCAGTCAGCCCTAACCTCTCTCTCTGTCTGTCAGTCAGCCCTAACCTCTCCATGGGAGGCTCCATCTAACCCTGCTCTGCCACTTCTCTACTGCTGCTTATACCCTGACTGGCAGACTGACGGACTGGCGGACTGACAGACGGACTGGCGGACAGACTGACGGACTGGCGGACGGACTGACGGACTGACGGACTGGCGGACGGACTGGCGGACTGGCGGACTGACTGGCGGACTGACTGGCGGACTGACTGGCGGACTGACTGGCGGACTGGCGGACTGACTGGCGGACGGACTGACGGACTGGCGGACGGACTGGCGGACTGGCGGACGGACTGGCGGACTGACTGGCGGACTGACTGGCGGACTGACTGGCGGACTGACGGACTGGCGGACTGACTGGCGTACTGACTGGCGGACTGACTTCCAATGTTTACCTCTGCGCCATAGTTTGCTGGATTTGTATATGGAAATCAATTCACATGAAGTTCGGCAATTTCTACATTTGTTTTTAGCTTTAACTAGAGCCTTGTTTTCCCTGGTCTTGTCAGGTGACTTGGTCTGGTAAACCTCATGGCCCTAAATCATAGGACTGGTGTAACTCATAGATCCAGTCTGATATGTGATGTGTCCTGTACCTCCAGGGATACAGCTGGTCAGGAGAGATTCAACAGTATAACTTCAGCCTACTACCGTGGGGCCAAGGGAATAGTACTGGTCTATGATATCACCAAGCAGGAAACCTTCGACGACCTTCCCAAATGGATGAAGATGATCGACAAGGTAAAGGGTTATTATCGCTATATTACTTTTTTTTTGTTCCATTGTATCCAAACTTACATTGCAGTTGTCCATAAATAGGGACCTGAGTTTTTCCTGATCAGGTCAATTTATTATGAAAAACTCAGGGCCCTATACATCATAAGTGATTTCACTGATAAGGGAATGCATGATTATGCAGTACTAGGCATAAAGGACCAGCACTGAGCACCACTGGGATGGGCCACATACCTCTTATCTCCTCTTATCTCCTCTGTTACTACAGTACACACCTCTTATCTCCTCTGTTACTACAGGACACACCTCTTATCTCCTCTGTTACTACAGTACACACCTCTTATCTCCTCTGTTACTACAGTACACACCTCTTATCTCCTCATCTCTCTCCTCTCTGTCATTGGCCAGTATGCTTCAGAAGAGGCAGAGCTGCTGTTGGTGGGGAACAAGCTGGACTGTGAGACAGACCGCATCATCACTAAACAGACTGCAGAGAGGGTGAGTTACATTCCTCTGAAGGCCTTGGTCGTTAATGAAAAACCTTCTCTGAGAAGAACATCTCCAAATTCTAGCTGCTTTAGTAGGAGAGGTTAGGCAGGGCTTTCTATACTGATAATCTTTCCTGATGGATTATTTTATGGATTATTGTGTAGAGCATCACAGTACTATACATGATTCAAACCCCAGGAAAATAATATTAGTTGACCCATAATTCTATGATTTAATTGATTGATTTGATCGATCGATTGACTTGGTATCATCACGTCTCGGTTCCATCCACAGTTTACATCGAGGATATCTGGGATGCGTTTCTGCGAGGCTAGTGCCAAGGACAACTTTAACGTGGAGGAGTGCTTTCTAAAACTAGTGGACGACATTCTAGCAAAGGTGAGTAGGTATCCTCACTGTGCTCGAACTAAAGGCTGCTTATTCTGTTGACCTGTGACCTACACTGAGTGTACCAAACATTAAGAACACCTTCCTAATATTGAGTTGCACCCCCTTTTGCCCTCAGAACAGCCTCAATTCGTCGGGGCATGGACTACAAGGTGTCGAAAGCGTTCCACAGGGATGCTGACCCATGTTGACTCCAATGCTTCCCACAGTTGTGTCAAGTTGGCTGGATATCCTTTGGGTGGTGGACCATTCTTGATACACACCGGAAACTGTTGAGCGAGGAAAAACCCAGCAGTGTTGCAGATCTTAACACAAACCGGTGCGCCTGGCACCTACTACCGTACCCCGTTCAAAGGCACTTAAATCTGTTGTCTCAATTGTCTCAAAGCTTAAACCTCCTTCTTTAACCTGTCTCTTCCCCTTCATCTACACTGATCTGAAGTGGATTAAACAAGTGACATCAATAAGGGATCATAGCTTTCACCTGGTCAGTCTATGTCATGGAAAGAGCAGGTGTTCTTAATGTTTTGTACACTCAATGTAAAGATACAGTGCCTTCAGAAAGTATTCACACCCCTTGACTTTTTGCACATTTTGTTACATCCTGGATTTAAAATGAGATTTTGTGTCACTGATCTACACACACACCATAATGTCAAAGTGGATTTTTTTGTTGTTGAAATTAATTAAAAATATAAAGCTGAAATGTCTTGAGTCAATAAGTATTCAACCCCTTTGACATGGCAAGCCTAAATATGTACAGGAGTCCAAATTTGCTTAACAAGTCACATAATAAGTTGCATGAACTCACTCTATGTGCAATAATAGTGGTTAACCTGATTTATTTAATGACTACCTCATCTCTGTACCATGAAGCCAATGGTGACCTTAAAACAGTTGGAGTTCAAAGGCTGTGATAGGAGAAAACTGAGGATGGATCAACAACATTGTAGTTACTCCACAATACTAACCTAAATGCTGTAATCGCTGCCAAAGGTGCTTCTACAAAGTATTGACTCAGGGGTATGAATACTTATGTACTTGATATATTTCTGAATTAATTTTTAATAAATTTGTTAACATTTCTAAAAACCTGTTTCCACTTTGTCAGTAGATGGGTGAGAAAAAAAATCTGTTTAATCAATTTTGAATTCCGGCTGGAACAACAGAATGTGGAATAAGTCAAGGGGTCTGAATACTTTCTGTAGGCACTCTATATATAGTATTTTAATAGTAATTACAGTGAGGGAAAAAAGTATTTGATCCCCTGCTGATTTTGTACGTTTGCCCACTGACAAAGACATGATCAGTCTATCATTTTAATGGTAGGTTTATTTGAACAGTGAGAGACAGAATAACAACAAAGAAATCCAGAAAAACGCATGTCAAAAATGCTATAAATTGATTTGCATTTTAATGAGGGAAATACGTATTTGACCCCCTCTCAATCAGAAAGATTACTGGCTCCCAGGTGTCTTTTATACAGGTAACGAGCTGAGATTAGGAGCACACTCTTAAAGGGAGTGCTCCTAATCTCAGTTTGTTACCTGTATAAAAGACACCTGTCCACAGAAGCAATCAATCAATCAGATTCCAAACTCTCCACCATGGCCAAGACCAATGTGCTCTCCAAGGATGTCAGGGACAAGATTGTAGACTTACACAAGGCTGGAATGGGCTACAAGACCATCGCCAAGCAGCTTGGTGAGAAGGTGACAACAGTTGGTGCGATTATTCGCAAATGGAAGAAACACAAAATAACTGTCAATCTCCCTCGGCCTGGGGCTCCATGCAAGATCTCACCTCGTGGAGTTGCAATGATCATGGGAACGGTGAGGAATCAGCCCAGAACTACACGGGAGGATCTTGTCAATGATCTCAAGGCAGCTGGGACCATAGTCACCAAGAAAACAATTGGTAACACACTACGCCGTGAAGGACTGAAATCCTGCAGCGCCCGGAAGGTCCCCCTGCTCAAGAAAGCACATATACATGCCCGTCTGAAGTTCGCCAATGAACATCTGAATGATTCAGAGGAGAACTGGGTGAAAGTGTTGTGGTCAGATGAAACCAAAATCGAGCTGTTTGGCATCAACTCAACTCGCCGTGTTTGGAGGAGGAGGAATGCTGCCTATGACCCCAAGAACACCATCCCCACCGTCAAACATGGAGGTGGAAACATTATGCTTTGGGGGTGTTTTTCTGCTAAGGGGACAGGACAACTTCACTGCATCAAAGGGACGATGGACGGGGCCATGTACAGTCAAATCTTGAGTGAGAACCTCCCTCCCTCAGCCAGGGCATTGAAAATGGGTCGTGGATGGGTATTCCAGCATGACAATGACCCAAAACACACGGCCAAGGCAACAAAGGAGTGGCTCAAGAAGAAGCACATTAAGGAACGTCTGACCTCTGTGATTGCCAACAAGGGTTTTGCCACCAAGTACTAAGTCATGTTTAGTACTAAGTCATTAAAATGCAAATCAATTTATAACATTTTTGACATGCGTTTTTCTGGATTTTGTTGTTGTTATTCTGTCTCTCACTGTTCAAATAAACCTACCATTAAAATTATAGACTGATCATGTCTTTGTCAGTGGGCAAATGTACAAAATCAGCAGGGGATCAAATACTTTTTTCCCCTCACTGTATAAACTGGGTGGTTCGAGCCCTGAATGCTGATTGGCTGACAGCCGTGGTATATCAGACCACATACCACGGGTATGACAAAACATTTATTTTTACTGCTCTAATTACGTTGGTAACCAGGTTATAATAGCAATAAGGCACCTTGGTGGTTTGTGGTATATGGCCAATATACCATGGCTAAGGGCTGTATCCAGACACTCCGCGTTGCGTCGTGGTTAAGAACAGCCCTTAGCAATGGTATATTGGTCATATACCACACCCCCTCGGGCCTTATTGCTTAATTTTACCCTTCTAATACTGGTAAGTAATTTGTATATTCCACACCACCTGAGGTACTAAACATTCACTCATTATGATTTGACTGTTAACTTCCTGTTCTGTCTTCTGGTCACCAGATGCCTCTGGAGATTCCCAACAGGGAGCTCTCCAACAGCATCCTGTCTCTGCAGCCTGAACCAGAAGTGCCTCCGGAGCTCAACCCGCCACGCATGCACTGTTGCTGAGATAACCCTCCACTATATCTCTCCTCTCAACCCTCCACTATATCTCTCCTCTCAACCCTCCACTATATCTCTCCTCTCAACACCCACCCCCACTACAACCCCCCCCCACTACAACCCCCCCCCCCACAACCCCTCCCCACTACAACCCCCCCCCACTACAACCCCCCCCCCCCACAAAACCCCCCCCCCCCCCCCACTACAACCCCCCCCCCACTACAACCCTCCTCTCAACCATTCTGGCCACCAGGGGGCAGCACAACCAAGCAGCAGTCGGACATCAGGGGGAGAAGAGGAAGGCCGCGTCCCAAATGGCAATAGATTCCATATATAGTGCACTACTTTTTACCCGAGCCCTATATAGGGAATAGGGTGCCATTTGGGATGCATCCGAAGAGTCAGTTGTTGCTGCAAGGAGCTTATACCACCTCCTCTGACACCCCTTCTCTGATCAATGATCTGACACCCCTTCTCTGATCAATGATCTGACACCACTTCTCTGATCAATGATCTGACACCCCTTCTCTGATCAATGATCTGACACCCCTTCGCTGATCGATTCTCTGACACCCCTTCTCTGACACCCCTGCTCTGACACTCTGACCGATTCGGCGTCCTCCCATTTCTACTTCTGTCCTGTAGCTGAATGATATGACTTGTCACACTAACTCATAGACCTCCATGTAACACCCCCCACTGACCCTTTGTCCACACACACACACCTGCCCCAGACTACCTCATCCACAGGCCTGCCTGGCTAGCAGCCAAGTGCCTTCTGGGTAGAGAGAGATTCCTCTGGTAACCAGTGCACACACACACACACACACACACACTCACACACACACACACACACACACACACGCTCACATGGGGACAACTGGAGAAAGAAGAGGAACCACCCACCTGACTTCGCTGAGGGAGTGGAGCTCCTTCTGTTGTTGTTTAAATGCTACTCACCCGACTCTACTACACCAGGTTTACCTTAACCCTAAAGTGAGTGGCTCTACTGTACAGGAAGGAAAATGGATACTTGTCATATTGCACACCGCTACATTTGATAGAAAATCTTCTTGTATATAGTTTCATATAGACATTTTTAATCCTGACTATCACGTAGTACCTTGAATTAGATACAGTATTGGGTCTAGAGTCAGATGAAAACACGTTGACACGTTGTCTTTTGGGGCTGAAGTCATATACTTAGAAAACGGCCTCCTAGCAGCCATTTGGTCTTGGATTGGACTCCATTTTAAATTGACCGGATCCATGTGAAAAAATGTCAACGTGTGTATTTGCACAGCCAATAATGACACAGCCTTAACAGTGGTTGGTTCGTTGTGTGTCGCGTTCATTTATGTCTGTGTTGCCTTGCAGTATTATGAGAGTGTTCTGGAACGGTCCCTGGTTCATTGTAATGTTTTGCACTATAATCCATGATAACTAGTTAAGCTAATAATGATAAATAAAAAACAAACCTTGTTTCAGTGTTGAACCCTGTCAGTACCTTGCAGCACCTGGGTCACATTCATTAGTGCACACCATACCAAAACGTTTTTGCAACGGGAAAACGTTTTTCTTGTTGGACAATTCAGGTAGTCCCCTGTTGATCTGTTTTTCTTCCGTTTGCTGCCTAGTGAAAACGACTTCGTTTGAGTGGACAGAAGTGCAGTGGCCGATGGGTAGTGTAGTTTTTAGGAGGCATTGTAGTTCTGCCCCAGAAATAGACTGTTCTAAATTAAATTATGTCATGGGGTGAGTTCTCAGTGCACAGAAAAAGGGACAGTCACTATGAAGAGAGGAGGCGTCTACATACAGTCACTATGAAGAGAGGAGATTCACTAGATATACAAAAGTATGTGGACACCCCTTCAAATTAGTGGATTTGGCTATTTCATCCACACTCGTTGCTGACAGGTGTATAAAATTGAGCACACAGCCATGCAATCTCCATAGACAACGTTAGCAGTAGAATGGAATTACTGAAGAGCTCAGTGACTTTTAACGTGGCACCGTCATAGGATGCCACCTTTCCAACAAGTCAGTTCGTCACATTTCTGCCCTGCTAGAGCTGCCCCGGTCAACTGTAAGTGCTGTTATTGAGAAGTGGAAACGTCTAGGAGCAACAACGGCTCAGCCACGAAGTGGTAGGCCACACAAGCTCACAGAACGGGACCGCAGAGTGCTGAAAATCGTTTGTCCTTGGGTGCAACACTCCAAACTGCCTCTCGAAGTAACGTTAGCGCAAGAACTGTTAGTCGGGAGCTTCATGAAACGGGTTTCCGTGGCCGAGCAGCCTAAGATCGCAATACCAAGCGTCGGCTGGAGTTGTGTAAAGCTCGCCGCGATTGGATTCTGGAGCAGTGGAAACGCGTTCTCTGGAGTGATTAATCACTCTTCACCATCTGGCAGTCCGACGGAACAATCTGGGTTTGGCGGATGCCAGTAGAACGCTACCTGCCCCAATGCATAGTGCCAACTGTAAAGTTTGGTGGAGGAGGAATAATGGTCTGGGGCTGTTTTTCATGGTTCGGGCTAGGCCCGTTAGTTCCTCGTGTTTTCACTTCCCCTAAGTTGAAATACCACTTAAAGGTGATCAGTGTCCCTCCATAAAGTAATGTTAGAATTTCTGCGTTGCATTTAGAAAGGCAAGCGCTATAAGAGAAAATGTCCATTGTTTTTGGAAAGGTTTGGTGGTGCACAAACAGTATTGGGATGACTCAGGAATTGATCTTGACTTGACTCGTGTATATATATATATATATATATATATATATATATATATATATTTAGATATATATATATATAGATATATATATATATATTTAGATATATATATATATTTAGATATATATATATTTAGATATATATATATTTAGATATATATATATATTATAGATATATATATATATATAGATATATATATATATAGATATATAGATATTAGATATAGATATAGATAGATATAGATAGATATAATTCTATCTAATTAATTTATATATATATATTTTCGCTTTATCTATCTTTAGTCTCTCTCTATATTCTTTAGCTCTCTCTGACCCTAGTCCTATGTCTGGTCTATCTGCTGTAGGTCTACATTGATCAAACCCCAACAGACACTATTGAAATTGTTCCAAAACGAGACATATCTATGTGACGTATAAAGTATACATGCAGTTCGGAAAAGTATTCAGACCCCTTGGACTTGGAATCGAGCTAAGCACAGGCAAAAAGTCCTAGAGGAAAACCTGGTTTCAGTCTGTTTTCCGAGGACCATGGGAGACAAATTTCACTTTTTCAGCACCCTTTAACCTTGTAACTTTGTTGAACGCACCTTTGGCAGCGATTCAGTCATCAAGTCTTAGCTGGGGTATGACTCTACAAGCTGAGGACACCTCTGTATTTGGGTGAGATTCTCCCAATCTTCCTATGCAGATCCATCCTCAAGCTCTGTCAGGTTGGATGGGGAGCGTTGCTGCACAGCTATTTTCTGGTCTCTCCAGAGATGTTAGATCGGGTTCAAGTCTGGGCTCTGGCTGGGCCACTCAAGGACATTCAGAGACTTGTCCCGAAGCCACTCCTCCGTTGTCTTGGCTGTGTGCTTAGGGTCGTTGTCCTGTTGGAAGGTGAATCTTCGCCCCAGTCTCAGGTCCTGAGCACTCTGGAGCAGGTTTTCATCAAGGATCTCTGTTTGCTCCGTTCATATTTCCCTCGATCCTGACTAGTCTCCCAGTCCCTGCCACTGAAAAACATCCCCACAGCATGATGCTGCCACCACCATGCTTCACTTTAGGGATGGTGCCAGGTTTCCTCCTAGACGTGATGCTTGGCATTCAGGCCAAAGAGTTCAATCTTGGTTTCATCAGACCAGAGAATCTTGTTTCTCATGGTCTGAGAGTCCTTTAGGTGCCTTTTGGCAAACTCCAAGCGGGCTGTCATGTGCCTTTTACTGAGGAGTGGCTTCCGTCTGGCCACTCTACCATAAAGGCCTGATTGGTGGAGTGCTGCAGGAGATGGTTGTCCTTCTGGAAGGTTCTCCCATCTCCACAGAGAAACTCTGGAGCTCTGTCAGAGTGACCATCGGGTTCTTGGTCACCTCCCTGACCAAGGCCCTTCTCCCCCGATTGCTCAGTTTGGCCGGGCGGCCAGCTCTAGGAAGAGTCTTGGTGGTTCCAAACTTCTTCCATTTAAGAATGATAGAGGCCACTGTGTTCTTGGAGACTTTCAATGCTGCAGAAATGTTTTGGTACCCTTCCCCAGATCTGTGCCTCGACAAAATCCTGTCTCGGAGCTCTACAGACAATTCCTTCGACCTCATGGCTTGGTTTTTGCTGTGGCATGCACTGTCAACTGTGGAACCTTATATAGACAGGTGTGTGCCTTTCCAAATCATGTCCAATCAATTGAATTTACCACAGGTGGACTCCAATCAAGTTGTAGAAACATCTCAAGGATGATCAATGGAAACAGGATGCACCTGAGCTCAATTTCGAGTCTCGTAGCAAAGGGTTTGAATACTTATGTAAATAAGTTTTTTTTCTTTTTTTACATTTGCAAACATTTCTAAAAACCTGTTTTCGCTTTGTCATTATTGGGTATTGTGTGTAGATTGATGAGGGGGGAAACATTTATTTAATCTATTTTAGAATAAGGCTGTAACGTAACAAAATGTGTAAAAAGTCAAGGGGTCTGAATACTTTTCCACTGTATGTGTTTAGAATGATGTTTTGGACCAGTTAGAGTACGTCTTACACAGATAGCTGGTTGTCATTGTGCCTTAGTAATGTTTGAATTGTAAACAATCTGAGGCCTATCAACCAACTGAAATAAATGTTGGAGATAGAAATGTTGGATTGTTTTGAGTCAAGAAGAGTGTCACTGAAATTGGTCTTTGCTTAAATTGGGATTCCATGGAATTATGTCCACATCTGTCTGAAAAAACATGTAGATGTTTGTTTTTATCAATGTGCACATAATGGTTTAGGTCAATATGCAATGTTAAGATAGCTTACTTCATATATTAATATCTAACAGGCTTCACGTAATAAGACGCAGAATCCTAAACATACACCCCTGGAGAATAATAGGTGCTTGATATAACAACCAACTTTGTCTGCCAGTTATATTATTTATCATTGATTGGCTAATTTATTCACCTAAAGATTTTGTCCAGTGATATACCTGATCCTGATACCTGTCCAGTAAACTGTAACCCCCAAGGCACTGGTCACTGCTGATTGGCTAGTCAGTACTACTAAGTCAAATACACTAATGCCCTGACACGTCAGCTCACCTGTCCTAATCCTTTAGCCATTAGGGGGGGGGGGGGATACACAAAAATTGACCTTTTTAGATTAGTGTCTAGGGGTCCCTACTTCATAAATAACTCTCATTTAACCAGCGCTGTTCTGTTATTGTTTTTATTTTTACTGCTTGATTATTGGGGTCCCTTCTAGGACCTTGATTATTGGGGTCCCTTCTAGGACCAGATTCAAGTCTTTAGAGTTCATGCAAGCAAGGCTTTTGTGGTTTTTACTTGGAAGTGTTTCAATGCTTAGTTTTGGGGTGCATATGGTAATGGTTACATGCAGGGGTGGAATTGGGAAAATGAACAGAATTCCTTGTAATATGACAGTGGTGACTTACCACTCCTGGTTACATGTTTTAGATTGTTAGAATGGGAAGTTAACAGATCAAGTATCAATCAATTTAAAATATTATAAGGTTGATTCATTGAGATCAGATATTAAACAAAATGTACACTAACCCCAGTTAACAATAAACATGGCATTAACCATGATCTCTGTCCTACAGACAAGCCTTACTATACTGTCCTGTGTCAGATGACATATCCTCTTTACCATGCAGTCACTAACATACAGTACATGCTTTAAAGATGGAGGACTGTACTTTGGATCAGGATTGGCGTCAATACGAATTGAAGTCAGTCAATTCAGGAAGTGATATTAATTTAAAATCCAAACATGTAAAAACGCTTAAGATAAATATCTTCTCCTTTTCAGACTACCCAGAAGTCACTGAAAATAGATGCCCTTTTTCAGTTTACTTTCTGAATTCACTGACAGTTATAAATACCAACCCCTGCTTTATATTAAACAATTAGTTATTTGGAAGATAAAAACAGTTGGCATGTTTTTAAGTGGATTTATGGTATTTATAACTTGTGGTGTTCTTTAACTAATGAAGTGAAAATAAAGAGATATATTTATTACCAACTACTGTCAAAGACTATTTCTTTCTTGTATTTTTCTTTTAAATACACTGAACAAAAATATAAATGCAACATGTAAAGTTTTGGTCCCATGTTTCATGAGCTGAAATAAAAGATCCCAGAAATGTTCCATACGCACAAAAAGCTTATTTCTCTCCAATTTTGTTCACAAATTTGTTTACATCCTTGTTAGTGAGCATTTCTCCATTGCCAAGATAATCCATCCACCTGACAGGTGTGGCATATCAAGAAGCTGATTAAACAGCATGATCATTACACAGGTGCACCTTGTGCTGGGGACAATAAAAGGCCACTCTAAAATCTGCAGTTTTGTCACACAACACAATGCCACAGATGTCTCAAGTTTTGAGGGAGCTTGCAATTGGCATGCTGACTGCAGGAATGTCCACCAGAGCTGTTGCCAGAGAATACGCTGTGCCAAGGGCCAATTGTGCGCTGGGCCAAGGGATCTTTTATTTCAGTTCATGAAACATAGGACCAACACTTTACATGTTGGGTTTATATTTTTGTTAATTGTATGTTGTTACGTTACCATCTACTCAGGGGTGTGTTCGGTGTTTGTGAGAAACAAAGCGCATGCGCCCCGGTTAGGAACCACGGCAGGCGTCAACCAGGCTCGAGACCGCAAGGTCATGGTTAGAAGGGATACAGTTTTTGTGAAATTCAAACGCACCGCAAATGTGTTTTTTTGTTGTTGCATTTTTAGCTATCCCCAAAACCCTTTTTATACCCTTAACCTAATTCTCCTAACCTGCTACGTTAATTATCCTAACCTGCTGCGTGAATTCTAACCTGCCACGAAAAGTCAAATCCGACAAAAGCTGTATACCATCTAGTCAAACAGACCGCAGCGACGGAAGGAGTGGGAAAGGGCAAAAGACGGTGAGCTGCAGACACACGGACAGACGGGGGCCCAGAGAGAGAGAGAGAGAGAGAGAGGGAGGACGAGAGGAATGTAGGAATCATATCAGGGAATAAGAATACGGCTGGATTAATTTATATCCAAACCTTACAATAAACTACACTGCAGATGCCATCTGTCTCGCATCGGTTTCTTTAGGCTACAATAATCTCGTTTATTTCAGCGATTCTTTCAAGGAGACGGAGCGGAGCTACCGGACTGCTGGTACCGTAGAGGGGAGTACAATGACAACCTGGTGAATGTAGCCGATGATATCTATCTAAACAGACGGAATGGAATAAAACTGCGAATAGCCCAAAGGACCGGGGTGCGCATCCCCAACCAGGGAGTGATGAGAAAAACAGCCGGGAGACAGGACTGTGTTTCCGCTGCTGTCGCCTGTCAAAGGTATTATTTATGTGTGTCGTGGACTGATCATTTGTTGATCCATCAACCCCCTCCCTTCCTCCACATCTTCTCCACCGGTGTCGTCTGAGTGTTGTACTATGGAGCGCTCCAATGGCTCTGGAACCAGCGAACCCACCAAACCGACAAACCACCAGTTGGAGAAGAAACGGTTAAACCGAGCACCGTCTCCGGCCAGGCCGTTCCTGAAGGATGTCCGCTCCTCGACCAAACCAGCGGCTATCGTACCAAAATCTCCCAAACTGACCAAGCAGCAGCACTCATCTTCCCCAGTGGCCTTATCATCCAATCAAAGCCGCATCTCCAGGCGCACCGCAACCGGAGCGAAGGACAACAAACCAGCCGCGGTGAAAAGTCACAGCACCAAGTCTTCGACAGTCACGAAAAAGACCGTTAAGGTCATTCAACATGCGGCGCTGGAACCTAAACCGACCACTGCAGGCTCCAGCAAACCGCTCCCGGACAACAGCAACAGTCCACACCTCGCCCTCAAAGCCAAGAAGAGTAAAATAGCAGCTCTGACCGCGTCTCACCGCGGCCCGCTCAGCCTTGGCTCCCCAATCCGCGTCCCAACCGGTGCTACCCCCCACGGCAGCAGGGTCAGTCAGACCGACAGTAGCTCCGATCTCTCCGACTGTCCCTCCGAACCCCTATCCGACGAACAGCGCCTGGCCGCGGCCGAAAGCAGCGATGGGGAGTCGGGAGGCTCTGGCTCCGGGGCCAGCAACAGGAATCAGGTGGATTATCCTCTGCAGTCGGCAGCATTAGTGCCAGACGCGGCCGGAGCGGTAGGGGCTACTGCGGGTAGTGTTGCTGGTTCATTCCGCACCGCGGAGGGTAGCCCGGCGGCTGCTGGGAAAGGCGGCATGTCTCAGGCTCCAGGAGAAGGTGCTCACGGTCACGGAGGAGAGGGGAGTGAACAGGAGAAAGCGTCAACAAGCGCACAATTTATAAAACTGGAATGCAGCAAGGAGATAATCGAGGAGGATTTATTACGGGAAATAGAAGATCTTCGTTCTGAAAACGAGTACCTCAAGGTAAAAGAGGCTGCAGGAATGATTTATGTTTCTCCAAAGTTATTATCATATTGTCTGTTAGCCTATTTATTATTAATAAATTGTTTGTAATGCATACTGTGGCTTCTGCATCACCCATTGCTGTTCTGTAGGCTGCTCTCATAGTAATACTGCCAATCCAGTACGGCCATTCTACTGCCCATTGATTATAGTGTTGTCTTTGCAGCCAGTGATTCACTGTATCACTGTTTGAAACGCTTCAGTGATTCCCCCACTGCTGGTTTGCACCGACATGTACCTGCCATTCCTCTTCATATAGTTGACTACCCTCTGGTAGTTGGTAGTGTTCTCTCACTGGATCATGGCGTATCATCAAGTTATTTCTGTTAGGACTATTAAAATTAACCCCATTGATGTCAGGAAATATCAGAAAACAATCATTTTGTCCGACCTACATCAGTTTCATATTGCATAGCAATTAAGTAGATTTCGAATTGTAAAAAAATCTGTCCTCCAAACTCACTACGTGATCAAAAGTATGTGGACACCTGCTCGTCGAACATCTCATTCCAAAATCATGGACATTAATATAGAGTTGGTCCCCCCTTTGCTGCTATAACAGCCTCCACTCTTCTGGGAAGGCTTTCCACTAGATGTTGGAACATTGCTGTGGGGACTTGCTTCCATTCAGCCACGAGCATTATTGAGGTCGGGCACTGATGTTGGGCGATTAGGCCTGGCTCGCAGTCGGCGTTCCAGTTCATCCCAAAGGTGTTCTATGGGGTTGAGGTCAGGGCTCTGTGCAGGCCAGTCAAGTTCTTCCACACCGATCTCGACAAACCATTTCTGTATGGACCTCGCTTTGTGCGTGGGGGCATTGTCATGCTAAAACAGGAACTGGCCTTCCCAAAACGGTTGCCACAAAGTTGGAAGCACAGAATTGTCTAGAATCTCATAGTATGGTGTAGCGTTAAGATTTCCCTTCACTGAAACTAAGGGGCCTAGACTGAACCATGAAAAACAGCCCCAGACTATTATTCCTCCTCCACCAAACTTTACAGTTGGCATTATGCATTGGGGCAGGTAGCGTTCTCCTGGCATCCGCCAAACCCAAATTAGTCTGTTGGACTGCCAGATGATGAAGCGTGATTCATCACTCCAGAGAACGCGATTCCACTGCTCCAGAGTCCAATGGCGGCGAGCTTTACACCACTCCAGCTGATGCTTGGCATTGCGCATGGTGATCTTAGGCTTGTGTGCGGCTGCTCGGCCATGGAAACACATTTCATGAAGCTCCAGACGAACAGTTGTTGTGCTGACGTTGCTTCAAGAGACAGTTTGGAACTCGGTAGTGAGTGTTGCAACCAAGGACAGACGATTTGTATGCGCGACGAGCTTCAGCACTTGGCGGTCCCGTTCTGTGAAGTTGTGTGGCCTACCACTTCGCGGCTGAGCCGTTGTTGCTCCTAGACGTTTCCACTTCACAATAACAGCACTTACAGTTGACCGGGGCAGCTCTAGCAGGGCAGACATTTACGAACTGACTTGCCATGTTGAAAGTCATTGAGCTCTCCAGTAAGGCCATTCTACTGCCAATGTTTGTCTATGGGGATTACAACGGGTGTGGCTGAAATAGTCAAATCCACTAATTTGAAAGGGTGTCCACATACTTTTGAATATATAGTGTATGATGACATCAAATGATTCTAAACTAGTACACACACATACTGTATGGCTACACGAAATCCAATTTAAAATGTTCAAACAAACCATTTTTCCAATGGGGGGGGGGGGGGTTAAATGGATGGATTCATCATGTCTGTTTGTCCTAACTTGATCTCTAGCTCTCCTCTCCTCTCCTCTCCTCTCCTCTCCTCTCCTCTCCTCTCCTCTCCTCTCCTCTCCTCTCCCCTCCCCTCCCCTCCCCTCCCCTCCCCCTCTCCTCTCCTCTCCTCTCCTCTCCCCTCCCCTCCCCTCCCCTCCCCTCCCCTCCCCTCTCCTCTCCTCTCCTCTCCTCTCCTCTCCTCTCCTCTCCTCTCCTCTCCTCTCCTCTCCTCTCCTCTCCTCTCCTCTCCCCTCCCCTCCCCTCCTCTCCTCCTCCTCTCCTCTCCTCTCCTCTCCTCTCTTCCCCTCCTCTCCTCTCCTCTCCTCTCCTCTCCTCTCCTCTCCTCTCCTCCTCCTCTCCTCTCCTCTCCTCTCCTCTCCTCTCCTCTCCTCTCCTCTCCTCTCCTCTCCTCTCCTCTCCTCTCCTCTCCTCTCCTCTCCTCTCCTCTCCTCTCCTCTCCTCTCCTCTGCTCTCCCCTCTTCATAATGGGCCAGTTCCAGAGAACTTGATAACTGTCAGATGTCCAGGGGTACACGTAACATAGTAAATTTAATCCGAGACACTCCAATTAGTATGATATGTTACGTTTCATATCTATTTATCTGTGGATGTCCATCATCCATTTCGTATGCTATGTTACGAACGATCCCACATTTACTCCTGAGGTGCTGACCTGTTGCACCCTCTACAGCCACTGTGATTATTATTTGACCCTGCTGGTCATCTATGAATGTTTGACGATCTTGAAGAACAATCTGGCCTTAAATGGCCATGTACTCTTATAATCTCTACCTGGCACAGCCAGAAGAGGACTGGCCACCCCTCAGAGCCTGGTTCCTCTCTAGGTTTCTTCCTAGGTTCCTGCCTTTCTAGGGAGTTTTTCCTAGCCACCGTGCTTCTACATCTGCATTTGCTTGCTGTTTGGGGTTTTAGGCTGGGCTTTGTAAAATCTGCTAATGTAAAAAGAGCTTTATAAATACATTTGATTTGATGATATGTTACGAATTTGCAAAACGTATATGTTACGAATTCCAATTTCTTGTGGCTAAAGTTAGCTAGGTGGCTAAGTGGCTAACGCTAATGTAAGCTAGGTGGCTAATGTTAGCTAGGCTAGGGGTAAGGGTTAAGGTTAGGGTTGGGAGTTAAGTTAAAGCTGCAATATGTAACTTTTTGGGCGACCCGACCAAATTCACATAGAAATGTGAGTTATAGATCTGTCATTGCCATTGAAAGCAAGTCTAAGAAGCGGTAGATCTGTTCTATGTGAGCTATTATCTATGCTTCCTGTTCTTAAGTTTACTTTAGGTTTTGTACACCAGCTGAAAATACGATATTTTTGGTTATGGAAAATACATTTCACAGCGGTTTAGATGGGACAATGATTTTCTACACGATACTTGCTTGTTTTGTCACATAAATTGAAATTAGGCAAACTATTAGAATTTTAGCAACCATGAAATGGCAGAGCGATTTCTGCATAGTGCACCTTTAAAGGGTTAGGGGAATGGTTATCTAACATGCTAAACCGTTGCAAAGTAGCTACAAAATAGTAAGTAGAAAAGTTGCTAAAATGCTAAAGTTGTCCGTGATGAGATTCAAACACGCAATCTTTGGGTTGCTAGACGTTCATGTTATATTCCTACCCATCCACCCTCCTTTGGGTTGCTAGACGTTCATGTTATATTCCTAACCCATCCACCCTCCTTTGGGTTGCTAGAACGTTCATGTTATATTCCTACCCATCCACCCTCCTTTGGGTTGCTAGACGTTCATGTTATATTCCTACCCATCCACCCTCCTTTGGGTTGCTAGACGTTCATGTTATATTCCTACCTATCCACCCTCCTTTGGGTTGCTAGACGTTCATGTTATATTCCTACCCATCCACCCTCCTTTGGGTTGCTAGACGTTCATGTTATATTCCTACCCATCCACCCTCCTTTAGTTTTTACCTTAAGTAACCTTCTGTCTTATGTAACCAAACCAAACATAACATATCATACTAATTTGAGTGTCCCGGACTTTTTGTTCACTATGTTAACGTTGTCAGGGGTTCCAACAGTCAGAAAGCTTGGGGCCACAGTCACAAACTCCCTCTCTCCTCTCCTCCCTCTCTCCCCTCCCCCCTCCCTCCTCTCCCCCCTTCCCTCCCCCCCTCCCTCTCCCTTCCCTCCTCCCTCCTCCCTCTCCCCCCTCTCCTCCCTCTCCTCTCCTCTCCTCTCCCCCCTCTCCTTCCTCCTCCCCCCTCCTTTCCTCTCCTCCCCTCCCCCCTCCTTCCTCCTCCTCCTCTCCCCCTCCTCCCCTTCCCCTCCTCTCCTCTCCTCCCCTCCCCTCCTCTCCTCCCTCTCTTCCCCCTCCTTTCCCCCCTCTCTCCTCTCTCCCCTCTTCCTCCCTCTCTCCTCTCCTCCCCCTTTTCCTCTCCTCCCTCCTCTCCTCCCGTCTCTCCTCCCTCCCCCCTCCTCTCCTTCCCCTCTCCCTCTTTTTCCTCTCCCCCTTCTTTCCCTTTCCTCTCCTCCTCTCCCTTCCCCCTTCTTCCTCTTTCCCCTCCTCTCTCCCCTCCCTCTCACCTCTTTCCTCTCTCCCCTCCTCCCCCTCCTCCCCTCTCCTCTCCCTCTCATTCTGTCTCTCTCCTCTCTCATCTCTCTCTCTCTCTCTCATCCTCATCTCTCTCGCTCTCTCGTCTCCTCGTCTCTCCTCCCTCCTCTCTCTCTCCTCTCTCTCTCTCTCTCTCTCTTTATTGGCATTGGGAAACATATGTTAACATTGCCAAAGCAAGTGAAATAGATAATAAACCAAAGTGAAACAAACAATAAATATTAACAGTAAACATTACACTCATAAAAGTTCCAAAGGAAATAAGACATTTCAAATGTCATATTATGTATATATACAGTGTTATAATGATGTGCAAATAGTTAAAGTACAAAAAGGAAAATAAATCAACATAAATATGGGTTGTATTTACAATGGTGTTTGTTCTTCACTGGTTGCCTTTTTCTTGTGGTAACAGGTCACAGATCTTGCTGCTATGATGGCACACTGTGGTATTTCACCCAATAGATATGGGAGTTTATCCAAATTGGATTTGTTTTCAAATTCTTTGTGGATCTGTGTAATCTGAGGGAAATATGTTTATCTAATATGGTCATACATTTGGCAGGAGGTTAGGAAGTGCAGCTCAGTTTCCACTTCATTTTGTGGGCAGTGTGCACATAGCCGGTCTTCTCTTGAGAGCCAGGTCTGCCTACAGCGACCTTTCTCAATAGCAGGGCTATGCTCACTGAGTCTGTACATAGTCAAAGATTTCCTTAAGTTTGGGTTTTTTATTTCTTTTTATTTTTTTCACCTTTATTTAACCAGGTAAGCCAGTTGAGAACAGGTTCTCATTTACAACTGCGACCTGGCCAAGATAAAGCAAAGTAGTGCAATAAAAACAACACAGAGTTACATATGGGGTAAAAAAAAACATAAAGTCAGAAATACAACAGAAAATATATATACAGTGTGCTACAAATGTACAAATGTAGTCACAGTGGTCAGGTATTCTGCCACTGTGTACTCTCTGTTTAGTGCCAAATAGCATTCTAGTTTGCTCTGTTGTTTTGTTAATTCTTTCCAATGTGTCAAGTAATTATATTTTTGTTTTCTCATGATTTGGTTGGGTCTAATTGTGTTGTTGTCCTGGGGCTGTGTGGGGTCTGTTTGTGTTTGTGAACAGAGCCCCAGCACCAGCTTGCTTAGGGGACTCTTCTCCAAGTTCATCTCTCTGTAGGTGATGGCTTCGTTATGGAAGGTTTGGGACTCGCTTTCTTTTAGGTGGTTGTAGAATTTTAACAGCTCTTTTCTGGATTTTGATAGGGTATCGGCCTAATTCTGCTCTGCATGCATTATTTTGTGTTTTACGTTGTACACAGAGGATGTTTTTGCAGAATTCTGCATGCAGAGTCTCAATTTGGTGTTTGTCCCATTTTGTGAATTCTTGGTTGGTGAGCGGACCCCAGACCTCAGAACCATAAAGGGCAATGGGTTCTAGAACTGATTCAAGTATTTTTAGCCAGATCCTAATTGGTATGTCGAATTTTATGTTCCATTTGATGGCATATTGATGGCGTAGAAGGCCCTTCTTGCCTTGTCTCTCAGGTCCTCTGTAGCTCAGCTGGTAGAGCACGGCGCTTGTAACGCCAAGGTAGTGGGTTCGATCCCCGGGACCACCCATACACAAAAAAAAAATGTATGCACGCATGACTGTAAGTCGCTTTGGATAAAAGCGTCTGCTAAATGGTATATTATTATTATATTATAGATCGTTCACAGCTTTGTGGAAGTTACCTGTGGCGCTGATGTTTAGGCCGAGGTATGTATAGTTTTTTGTGTGCTCTAGGGCAACGGCGTCTAGATGGAATTTGTACTTGTGGTCCTCACAACTGGACCTTTTTTGGAACACCATTATTTTTGTCTAATTGAGATTTACTGTCAGGGCCCAAGTCGGACAGAATCTGTGCAGAAGATCTAGGTGCTGTTGTCGGCCCTCCTTGGTTGGTGACAGAAGCAACAGATCATCAGCAAATAGTAGACATTTGACTTCAGATTCTGGAAGTGTGAGGCCGGGTGCTGCAGACTGTTCTAGTGCCCTCGCCAATTCTTTGATATATATGTTGAAGAGGGTTGGGCGTAAGCTGCATCCCTCTCACCCCACGGCCCTGTCTCTCTCTCTCTCTCTCTATATATATATATCTCTCCTCTCCCCCACTCCATAACACAACCACAACTCAGACAGCTCTCTCTTCTATTCCTGCAACATAATACTATCATTAAATCATTAAATCACAAAATCATTATAAGATGATTGAATATTTCAGGGAATAGAAAAGGTAGTTAAATTAAAGCACATTATGCTAGGCAATAGGCCAGTGTGTTTTTAGACTCAGGTCCTCTTTATCAGTGTCAGTGGGTGCTGTAGGTGGGTGTGGTGCAGGAATCAGATGCAGGACGCAGAAAAATAAGTCCAATAGACTTTAGTGAAAAGCACACTCAAATTCACGAGTCAAACGCCCCGGAGGCGAGAAAGTCCGCACACAGGCGAAAACAAAAGGCGCACAAAACAGTGCGTAAATAACCTCCTAACACAGAGGAGGAAATACGAAATGCACAAGGCACACCAAAA